>VYZW01009544.1:2981-27443 GCA_013401315.1 Balaeniceps rex
CATATTCCAGGTTTATAGACCCTTAAGTAAACCTTGCTGTCTGAATGCAATATGCACGCACCTACGTAATCGGACTACAGCATGAATCAGAGCTGCCAGCTGAGTCGGGTACAGCACTTGTTCATGGCCATGTCTGAGATCTTCCTGCAAAGCAGTTTGCAATGCAGTAACCCATGTTAGCAGAGTGTGACTCTTTATTCCCCTCTAGTGGCTGGTCTGCATAATATTAGAGTTACTAGTCAACGGGCTAGAGGAACTAGACCAGACTCTTGGACGTGCCAAAAGGTTTTGGTTCAGTCCCTGCTGCCACCCATGCTACTAGAATGCCAAAAGTGCATAGACAAATGCTCCTGTGGTCTGGCAGTGCTAGAGAGGGAGGGGAAAGGAACAGTTTTCAAAGGCTTGTATTTTTTTGCTGTTAGCCACTACCAAATAATTAAATTAATATTTGTATCCCTCAGAAAGGAAGAAGAATGTAACTGTCTGTCGGTGTGGTAAGTCTTTTATCAAATTATTTGAGTCCTGGGGTGTTAGTGTAGCTGAATATGAATCTGGCCTATCCATCTCTAGGAGGGTACTAAGAGCCCTGCTTAGCAGGCTGCACTGTAGTCTTAGCTGGCCTCCTAATAACGCCTGTCTGTAGTCTTCTGTACTGCACTTAAACTGTGAAATCTCAGAGCAGATTTGTCCTTGAAATGTATTTAATACATACAGTCAGGTCCTGCTCTATCATCAGTGTGCTCATACGTACTGCTACTTTTCTTTTTACTAATGTATTATGTTTATGTGTAGCCAAACAGAAAGAAAACAACTATAAAAATTGATATAAGCTGCAATAAAGCCTTGAAAGAGTAGTGATTTCTATTAATGGTTGGATTGGCAATATGATATTAACTAAATTTTTCAAGTTTAGATGGATTTTTCACTGAATAGCATGAGAGAAGAGCATTCCTGAACAAACTATTGGAAGCAGGAAAGTGAACATGATGAATGAAAACAAATTACACAATACATCTGAGAATAAGAGGAGTCATTGAGGTAGTCACTCATCCTCCTTAAGCACAGTGTGGTTTATGAATCTTGGATTTTCTAGTGATTTGTTCTTGCCCCTACTGAGAGCCTGAGGATAATTCAAGCTTTTACGTTCTCAAGGGCTGCTGCCCTGCAGGGAGTAGGAAATGTTTTACCACAAAGGCTGAATGTTTGTGGCCAAGATCACAATGGATAAAGGACAAAACATCCAAAACTTAGGTTGACTTCTCTAGGAGAATGATGATGCAAAGGAATCCTTGCTCTTTACAAGTCTGAGCCTAGCCCAGATTTTGAAGTTGTATGGCTCTTATCTCGGTGTGAATAGAAAGCCATAGAAAGGATATTCAAGGTTGTCTAAACTCAAGCTGATGCTTGTGGGAATATTATCCTGTACTGAGTAGGTTTAAAAAAACCACCAAACAAAATTAAGTATACCAAATCATTGGCATGAGCCCTCCACTGATGTTATTCCCAGTGCTGTCTGCTAACTTGATATGGGATAAAAGGTAAATTGGGTATTTCAGTACAATGTACTGATGGTTCAATTTCTTTCAACAACATGCTATCGGAGCAGATCCATTTTTAGGGGAATACTAAATGAAAAGCTAGATGGCAGCTTTCTAGGTCAGGAACTGCTAGACCTCCATTATTTTAAACAGCTTGAAGCACTGCAATATTCAGCCAGAGTGTGTGTGTGCGCACATGCCATTTTAGAAAATTTTACAACAGGGGTTTGTAAATTCCAAGGCTATGCTTTAGCAATAAAAAATAATGCCTCATGTATAAAGTGCAGGAACTCAGGGATTTTATTTTCCTGAAGGTAACTTCAGTTGCATTTTTTTAAAGTACAAGCATACTGTAAGAACTACATTTAGTCAGCTGTTGACGAATGGCTCTCTTACTTCTTCATGAAGTAGATAATGACTTTGCATAGAATATCAAACTCAATAGAAACAGACCACAGTAATGGAAGAAGAATTATTTGTTATAAAGTTACTACATTAAAGGAAACATTGACAAAATCGAAAGCTTTATCAAGAAAATATCACCAGGTTTTGAGGAATATTACCTCTTTTAATGTGCCTGCTAGTTGTTTTTTTTTCCCTAATTGTTCTTTGAAAGGTTCATTAAGGAATTTCTAGTGATGATTTTTGATAGCTGAAACATAAAGCACTTAATGGAAGCTACAAAAAAAAAAATCTGTAATAAATTCATATATTGCCACTATAGATTTCTCTTAGATGTTAATGTCTCTTTTGCACTCCAGATGCTATCTCAAAAAATAAACTTCCTACAGAGCATATGGATCAAATTTTAGCCAGCAGGGAGAAAATTGTTCACTTGGCACCACGTATTTGTGACCCACAGAGTACCTTTACAGCCAGCCAAGTCATCAGTTTCCATTTCTGCTAGGCAGTGGCAGAACTGACCCCTGAAGAGCACCTCCTTTGCATGTAAAGCCAGAGTATTTTAACTCCAGCAATGATGAGTGGGTGCTGCAAGTGCCCATAACTTTGAAAATTTGGTGCTCAGCGTTGGAACTGCAGCAATCTTATACCTGAAAAATGGATGACAGGACTGAAATTATGGAGAATACTATGGAACTACTTAATGGGCCCCTACTGTAGTGAAGTTCTTGCACTAAATAAGTCAAACCAGAAACAACCTACCAAAACACGCACACTCTTCTCTTGGTGAGAAGAGCAAAGGATGAGAAAACAACCAACATATGATGGTAATAAGCACAGAGCTCAGATACCACCGGTGCAGACACAGAATAGAGTGTGGTCACAAGCATCTTAAAATTAGCTCTGTTCTTTTGTGCCTCCCCCTGTTTTTTTGGAATCTTACAGTTTTTACTTTGTGTGGTGCATATAATCTGAAATCGGGACACCTTTCATTTTTTGATGCCTGTGTGCAAATTCTTGCAGTTCAGTCCTGAGTGTTACGTAGATGTGCATGCTGTATACTGTACTTTAAAGTATCTACAAAATGAAACAAGTATCATAGGAAAGCACAATACAGAGACTGTATTTTATTACTTGGGTTGTAATTTAGTGTTCAATTGCTCATACAAAAAGATTGCTGAGAGTAATACAAATTTATACATGTCCCAATCAGTAAATTTAATCCAAGAGATTTTTTTTTAAATCTGTGATGCTACAGTATTAAAATGAAAGTTCATTTTAAAAGACCTGTATTGGTACCAATTTTAAAAACTAATTTAAAATATCTTATTTAAAAAAAAATATTTTTCCCCTAACAACTGAGAGTACAGAAGGGACATACCCAGCTCTCTGTGCTTATTTGCAAATCACAGGTATTTATTGATAGCTATCTTAGTGTGGCTTGTCTTAAATCTAGCAAAAGTTTTTGTGCTTTCTTGGAAAAAGAGGAAAAAATGCTAACAGTGACACGTGTCTGTTTAGAAAGCTAATTCTGCATTTGGCCTCGGAAGCTTTCCCAGCTGCAGTGGGATTGCTAGTGTGTCTCCCAAGCCAACGGGAAAGTCTACATTATATGTCTGGGTGAGAATTAAGAGAAGGAAAAGAAGGTCTAGGGAAATAGGAAGCAAAAATGACAAGATACCCGAAAGATCCAGCATCCTTGGAGATACTCAAAAGCCGTCTGGAAATAGTACTGGGTAACCAGTTCCAGGTGCCCCTGCTGTAGCAGGGCAGTTGGACTGGTCCCTTCCAACATCAACCATTCTGTGATTCTGTGGGAGAAAAAAACCCCAAAACAAATCCACAACCAAACCCAAAATTCTGAGGTTTTAACAGTGACATCTTAGGATCTAGCTAATTGCACAATATGCAACCATAAACAGTTATGCTATCTTTAAAACCTCCTCTAGTAAGTTCTCTTTTCTATTTGTATTGCTGATAGTCTTGTTCCTTTTCTTCAGTCCTCTTATTGGTCTACATAAAGCAGTGATAGTTTGCAGGTCCTGGCGCAGTCAGGTCCCAGCAGGTCTGGAAGTACTGCTGCTTTGAAAAGTCAGGCTGTGTAGGGCTACAGAAACGTTATGTTCTCATTTTTGGATCATGGGAGGGAAGCATCATTTTGCAAAGTGACAGACTTTTATCTATTGGAGCAGTCTGGGTTCTGGTGAGATTTGTGAAATTTTACAAACATTCTCATCTGATGGGAATCATTAGAGCCACTATAGAGAACATGCATCACTGGCAATTACCCTTATGATTGTATGATCCTCATTAGGCTGATTAAACTAGCTTAGCACCATATTATTTAAGTGGCACCAGGCAAAGCAGCTGTACTTTGCTGGAGATGATATGCTAAAACTCTGAGCTGATATGAATTTTAGAAGACTACCAACACACTAAAAATCTGGAAAAAAAAAGCGCCATTTTTTAGTGGCTACTATGGAAAATAAACACTCTGCCTCACTGAGACTGGGATGAGCAGTAAAACTGAGCATGTGCCAGCAAAACCATTAAAGAATTCTACAAGCTATTGCTTGTGTTACAGGGTGCACTGCAAACTCTCTTTATAATACACTTACACCTGACCTCCTTCTAGGTAGAGGCATGAGTTTTAGGTCACTAAGGAGGACTTTGAAATCAAACAACAGTCAATGGCTGTGGGAGCAGAACTCACGATCTTTTGACTCCTACTAAAATTCATCCTTTTCTTTAATGGTTTCTGAATCAGGACAGGCTTGTACTCTTGCATGTGCAGAACACTGCTTGATTGGGAGCAGGCAGCCTGATTCAGCAGATGTGCTGAATGTTCCCAATATTCTTCAAAGCTGTTTTGTGCTTTTAAAAAATTCTTATGAAAAAATAAGATATGTCTTTTTTACTGATTTTTTTTTTTTAGACAGGTCAATCAGTAGAGCAGAATCAGTTACTGCAGAAGAAGTGTCAAATCCCAAGAAGCACGTTTTTGTTTGTTCTGAGAGAGAAAGAAAGAGAAAGAGAATGCGCTGGTTATGACCCTGCTTCCAGAAAAGGTGGGGAACTAATTACTTGAAGTGGGGAAGAATAAATACTGCTTCTTTGATGTAGCCGTTAACTCACTACTCCCTGAAGCCAACTGGAAATTTCTCATTTACTCCACCCGGTTTTGGACAAGAGCCCTTGGCTGCCAGAGGGAACTCGACACAACCTGTGACCAGGGTGCACCTACATAGCTACTCGAATTATTGCATTAAGATGCTCCGTGTCGCTCATTAGGAATTTCATCAGTACCATAGGAAAGTACTAATAATTTAAACAAAATAATTTAAATAAAAATAATTTAAACAAAAAAATAATTTAAACAAAAATTAAGGAAGAGCGCTGGCTGTAGTCCCTGCACCACCCCCATTCCCTGCTCGCTGAGCGACTCGTTTCACTCCCCCGCGACCCTCCACCACAGCTGAAGTTTTCGAGTGCAGGTCAGGCCCCTCACGCCGGGCGGCCCGCGGCGCTCGCCCCCCGCCCGGAGGAAGCGGAGCCAGGTAGGGTCCCTGGCAAACCGTCGGCGCGCAGGCAGCGCACCCGGGGAGCGGGAACTCGGCTCCGCCGGGGTAGACGCCCGTCCCCGAAAGGGCACGGGGAGCATCGGTGGAGCGAAGGAGGCAGAGCAGCCCCCGCCTCCCACCCGCTCTCCTCCCCCTTCCCTCGCTCCCGCCTTTTGTGCGCCGGAGCCCGGGCGCCAACGGGCGCCAACGGCCGCGGCGCTGACAGGAGCCCCCGGCCATTGGCTTCCGGGAGCGGCGCTGTCGCGAGGGCGGCAGCTCGAGCCGCGGCTGTTCCCGTAACCAAGGCGCTGCCAGGCACAGGCGCGCGCGCACACACACACACAGACAAGCACAGAGAGCGGAGCGGGCTCGGGGGCCGCCTTTGCAGCTCTTTACCTGCCTGCACCATGCTCCGCTCCAGGCAGCTCCCGTCCGCTGCTCCCTGAGGGGAGACGGCCCGCTACCGCCCCGCGCCTAGTTAAGCGGGCGACTGGCACCCGGCTACACCACCCCGCCCCCCGGTTACCTGAATTAGCTGCGTCCCGGGGACTTCGGGCTGCCGCCCCTTCGCAGCGCCGCTCCCCGCTCCCGCTGTGGCAGCCCTTGGGCGGCGGGGGAGTGAGCCGCGAGCAGCCGGAGGGACTGCAGCCGCCGCCGGGGAAGAGGAGCTCCAGCCCCCGCCTCTGGAGCTCTTCATGGCGTCTCACCAGCAGACCAGGATCCAAGCCTACCTGGAGAAGAATAAGATCGGTCCCCTCTTCGAGGTAAGGTGCGCTCTTGCCGGCCGGCTCCTCCGCGGCGGGCAGCGGTGGGGGCGGCGGTTCCCCCCCACGATGGCCGCGGCTCTCCGCGCAGCACAGGTGAGCGCAGGGGCGAGGACGAGTTTGAGGCGCCGCTTCGGCGTTTCCCCGCAGGGCAGCACCGGCACCCCGTGCTCTGCCGCTCCGCACCACACGTGTGCCCTCGTGTCCCTCCCCCGCGCCCCTCCGAGTGTCGGAGCTCCGCGCAGCCCTTCCCGGCCATCCCGCGGATGTGCCCCGCTTCTTCGCCCCACTACGGCCGCGCCGCCCTCTGCTTCACACGCGCCCGCGCCGAACAGGTGCCTCTTCGCCCTCCCACCCGCGGCCCCAGTCCCTGGCGGCGCCCCCGCGGAGCTGCCCGCCGAGCCGGGCGGTTGGTGGACGTCGGCCTGGCCCCAGCCGTCCGGCCGCGGCGAGCCGCGTACCGGCTCACCTTCCGTGCACTGTGAGGGGGAGGTGGCGCTCCCAAGCTCCCCGCCGTCTCCAGGGCGGCAGCGCGGAGCGGCGAGCCGCGGGGGGCGGGCGCCGCACGGCCCGCGGGCGAGACCCGAGGCGCCGTCCCTCCGTGACCGGCTAGCGGGGAGGGAGAGGTGGATGCCTCCCCGCCGGGAAACCCGCCCTCTGGACCGGACACTCGGTGTGACATCTGTCCTGCGAAAAGTCCGTGTCGATGGTGTTTTCTGAATTTTTGATCTGCAGTCGTACACTTGGGAACCGTATTTTTGCTATAGGTTTTCCTTGGTCTTACAAAGATGCACTTGCTTGGATTTGTAGATATACAGATGTGCATATTTTACGATTTCTGTGCATGAGCTATGAATACTTAGAATTTAAAAGGGTACTAGAGCAATCGTGATTCTTACCATTTTATCATCTTGTTTCCAATACGGTTTTTACATCTAAATGCACATATATTATACTTTGGCAGTATTATCCCAATACGCAAGTCTCCCTTTTTCAGTATTTAACTTGTTCTCAATCAAGCTTACTGCATATGAAATCTCTTTTATTCTGGTGTAGTGTATGTTTTGGGTAGCATTTGCCAACCCTTATAAGAAAGGTTCAAATTGTGTTAGAAGACTGTTTGCTAAGGGTCAGTTTTTATATTTTGCATGGGCTGACGCTGTTGCGACAGATCATGTTGGCTCAGTGTCAGAGGTGTTGTGTTCATTTTGCAATAAATAAAACCCCATTTGATGGAACTGTAACTGGGTACTAGGGAACAGTGGGTGATTTTTCTAGTTCTAGAATTCATAGAAATGGAAACATTTGTATGGTTCAATTTCTGAATAAAAGACTGTTCAATCAACACAGTTGCAGGGCTACATACCTAACTGACTCCTGTATATTTCAATAGGAATTAAGGGTTTGTTGAGGAGTTAGGCCCTTGACAGCTGTCATGTTCTTCTAAATTTTCTTAACCCATTGTTTCACACATTAAAATTCAAACAAACTACTTGGCATCACTGTTCTGAGTCACCGTGTTTTAACCTAGTTTCCCAGTAGTGTAAGATGCTCATCTCTATTGTTTAAATCACAGGATGCTTTAGTTATCAATAGTGGAGGAAAAAACGAAGAAGTTGTATTTGTTACAGCATTTCATATATCACTAAATATTTCACTAATCACTCTAATGTAGGAATTTCATCATGGTAGAAAGAGTCTGTGGAAAGCTCTTTGCATAACCTTGCAGGCTGTCTACAGGTTGTTAGTGCACTCCTATATACCAGGAAGAGATTTCTGTATGAAATCTACTTAGACCTGAATACTAGGGAGTGGGTTTAAGGTATAGGGCTGTAGCATTCATGCAGCTGTTTAAAGTTATTTTAATCCATAAAACTGGGAGGAAGAGGATCGTAATTCTTATCTCCTCCACTTCCTGATTAGCCATTTAAAATCTACTTACATATTTCATTTTGGTGATGTATTTTTTTGTCCTCAACAGTTTTTTGAAGATCTACAACCTGTGCTTGATCTTGTAGTCCTTAGTAAGGGGAAGACACGTATTTGAAGTTGATAGGAATTGATCAAAGACTATGCATAGGGTGACGCTTATGCTCTATACTGGTATTCCTGTTATATATGCATTGTGGTGTATCAAGAATACCATGTGTTCAAAGTCAGATGTATTCACTAACGCACCAGTTTTTCATGTCTTTAAAAGTTCTGACACACTGAGAAGAGAGACCTGTGCTTCGTCTTTCGTTCAGGAACAGCTAGCATTTTCTTATACCACTTCTGTTTTTAATGCTAATTAATCACCACTTGTCATGGATGACAGCCATCTTTTTTTTGCAGTGAGTACTAATTTTCTAATACCAAGTCAGAACAGAGTAGACTTGGATTCAATTTTCTGCAGTGTTATTTGCTGAGCAGGTTGTGACTATAATTGCTCAATATATGCTTCAAGCCAACATTTTAGGGAGTGCATAAAATAATATTGGGTAATTGAGGGCAGTCACAGGAAAGAAGAAAGTGGAGAGAGGACATGCAGGCTTTTTGACATAAAGGCAGGGATGGTGATGCATAAACAGATCATATTGCATACCTGCATAATGAATGATCAGTGATCAGGAGGACTTTAAACCATAGATATTAAACAGTTATGCAGGCACAGTTAGCTGATGGCTGGAACACTCAGCAGTTTCCTGATGATGAAGTGTGATTCCCTTGCATTACAGTCAAGAGCAGTAGATGCTGTTAGTTACTAGCTGGTCATTCTGTTTCTGTTGCTTGCAGTTATCCTGGTAGTGTCTCTTTTCTCGGGTCTATCCTGTATTTGTGGCCTTCTGTTACCGTGGTTAGGGCTTTTTGTACTTCATTAACCAGCAGTATCTACCTAAGAACATCTGTTCTTTTGGCCTTCATCTTTTTTTTTTACCTTTAGCGCATGCTACATATGCAGATGAGTTCAGTTTTGTTTCTTTGCTGAAGTTTTGTATGGTGTGACACTAGAATTATCTTTCTGGTTGGTTTAAAAGAGAATTGTTCAGGAGAAGTGCTGACATGTGAGATGCAGGAAGACTGTAGGCCCTCCCTTGGTTAAAAAGTTGTTTCCATCTCTATAAGGAAAGGTAGGAGTAACCTTCTGGAGAAAGAAATAATGAGCTTAGGCTGACTCAGCAGGCAGTCTCCTACTGCCTACCAGTACCTGTTAATGGATAGTAGGAATTCCTATCTGCTCAATTAGGAATGGTAATACACAGATTCACTTGATTCCAAACATTTTTACAAGTTAAATTCTTATTTATGGCTTAAAGGTGGGAAGGAAGGTGGGTGGAAATCAGTGTGTACATCTGAGACTGTGTCAATTTTGAGACTTAAGACAGATTGCAAAACAACTTTGATACTTCAGCCTCATTTCCCCCTGTTGAATGTAGGTCCAAAAAGCACGGTGTTTCAAAATTGTTACTTCGCTGTGATTTCATCTTAAAGTTGCCTAAGGTTTCTGCAGGTAAAATTCATGTGAACCTGTAGGTCAACTTCTAAATGCCCCAGGGCATGCAGGTGTTGTTAGTGCTGACTGTCAGGTCTTAAATTAACCCCTTAAATTCTGTCAGGTTTCATGAGCTGGCTTATGCTGTTCTGTGTTGATTTTGTGTGTTGTGGTTTTGTTTTTTTTTCCTTTTTTCCTTTCACTTTTGAAAGCTTGGGCATCTTCCTGTAAGAGATTACTGGCATCTGAGAATACTGTGGTAAGACACCTAGTTTAGATTTGAGGAATGCCCTTTAGAAACGCCTCTCTTCTGGGATTTTTGAGGTAACACGTAGCATAGCACTACCTGATTTTTTTTTAGATTTTTTTTTTTAAACATTTAAATTGGAATGTAACATGAATCCTGAATATGAATTATTTCTGTGATGAAGCTTCACTGTTGTTTTTTTCCATCTTTCTAAAATGTGAGCAGGAGGTGTGTGCCTAAAATTGGCTGGGACAGAGTATTCAGAATCAGCACCCACTCATTCCTGTCTGAGTGAAGTATTGACCCACTTTGCGTTTCAAGCATCCAATCCAACAAATTCTTTTTGTGTGCTAATAATCTCAATGAATAATCCTGCCGCCTGTGAGTATCCATACACCTAGACTTCTGTATGACTGTATCTCTTCAGCATCCAGTTGTGTTCTCATTTGGGCAACCTGACAGTCAGTTTCTGTGAATTTGAAAGCTGGATCAGCACTATTAAGAACAGTTTGCAATAAATCTTCAAGAGCTCCGAGATAAATTTAGTGTTTTGGAATTTTCTTATTTATAGAACTGCAGCTAAAAAGCATCCAGCAGGTACATTGTTGTTATGCAAACCAGAAGACTGTAATTTCTTTGAGTTATAAAAAGCCACAATAACTCTTCTCAGAATAAACATACCAAACCCCTTGTTACCTAAGAATTTTTCTCAAAGTAATGTCAGTTTAGAACTATTATTTTGAACAACATAAAGGCTGTGTTCGTATTACCGCACTTACCTTGTTTTCTTTTAGCAGACAAAATTCCTGAAGCAAATATAATAGGAACCTAAATTTTTAATTTAATTAAATGGTTTTTTTCTAAATGAGATGGCATTATTGGTGTATATTATGCACTGGCTTCCATTATTTAATTTAAATAAAATAACTATGCTTTTGACTTAAACCTTAACACATCCTAATGCACCTGTTTGGTGACTAACAGTATTTATAGTGCACCTTGTGACTGAGTCAAAGTTCGCGAATGAGTTTTGGAGTTTGGACTGTCTTCTGAAGCAATGTTTGCCCTTAATTCTGTAATACACAGTGTATACACAGTCAAGCTGAGTGTCTTATTTACCAGTTTAAGATTCCTCACAGTATCAAATTATGTTTTAAGCTGCAATATCTGCAATGTGAATGATAGGGATGCTCTTAAATAATCATTTTCTTTTGAGCTTGCTCAAGACATCTTTTATTTTATTTTGGCATTATGCTTCATTGGTTAGATTCTGTTGCTAGCATGAAAGGGTCTGTGTTCTGGATGATGTGAATTTACATAGAGAAGTATTTGATTTCAGGCAACTAGATGGAGATTTTGGAAGAGCAAGTTTTTCAGTACTTAGACATCATGAGCATCATTTTAGTTGCTAACTGATTACCCAGTGACATTGTTTCAGCCTGGCAGTCCCTCTTTCAGAGGAGCCAATATTAGCTGTTTTTCAAAGGATGTGTGGAAACCAGCAGTGATCTGGAAATGCCGCAGTGTTACACAGTGGGGGGTAGGGAATCATAGATAAGTTCTAATTTTTTTTGTTGCCTGCTACAGAAGGACTTTGTGGTAGCCTTGATGTGCACTGAAGTAAAAGACCTACTTAAGGGGAATGAAAGTCAAATGGAAAAAAATGGTGTGTAGATGTCCTTTGCTTTTCGGAGAATTCACTGTGCATTCTGATAGTTGCCTTGGTAAAGTTGTCTTTAAGGGAAAACAAGTGAAAAACCCTAATTAAAACTCTAGAGAGACCTTTTTCCATTAACAAACAGTTCCATGAGCAATGGCTTTATGCTTTTTGCTTGGGTTTTGTGGTGACCAACAGATGCAAAAGTTGTCAGAAATCTCCCTGTGGATGAGGCATTCATAATTCTTCTCCCCTGTGGAATCTGGGTTTAAGAAAAGAGGTGTGTTCCTGTATGAGGAAAATCACATGTTTTGGTCTTGCTACCTGACTAGTTAATCTCTCAACATTTGAAAGAACTTGCATGTTTGTGATGTATATTCCTCTGGGAATTAGTCTGAAATTAGTCAAAGGTTTAAAAAATATTGGAAAGAGACAGTGAAAGAGATCACAGATACAGGTATGCATTTTTGTGGTCACAAACATAGATGATAATCACATAAACCTTGTTTCCACAGTGGCAAAAACATTACTTTCCTGAAAGGGAAATGTGGTCTTTCTTAATTGCTTTTTTAAAAAAATTCCTTCTGGGCACAAGACACACAAAGAAATAAAAATCAAAGTTATTCTTTGTGTAATAGTAATAATTAAATTTGAAGAATTGTGTCTAAAATACGGAATGATAAAATGAAAGAACCATAACAACTTCCCTTTGTTACATTAACTATTAATGTTTTTAAACTCTCAAAATGACAATTACTTTGTTTCTTGAGAGGGGGAGCAGAAGGCATAACTAGCTCGCCATAAAAAATAGCTGGGAAAATGAGAGGTAGTTCTCAATTAAGTTGCTCTCACCATTGTCTACCAGCAGAGCCTGGCTGCTCAATACTAAGTTCTAGAGCTAGCAGATGTTCCTGTTTAAAATAAAAAAATAAAATAAAATGCCATGAGTCTAATGTCTTTGCTCTAGGACATGCATTGGGACAATGATGATTTTGAATTTTTGTCTGGCAACCCCTGTAGTAATGAATCAGGCTGAATCAAAACAAGCCCATTACTACTGCTCTTTTTTCTTTGTGTTTTGTCACATTATAAAGTCTCTCCCAAGTTTTGGATGATACTTAATGCATGGTGTTAATTAAACCTGAAGTAAGCTCTTCAACTGTTTTGTTTCGATTAATCTAATCTTTTGGTACAAAGGACAAATGTAAATGTCAAATAATAAATAAAAAACTTTAATGGCTTTAAGTCAATCTTTAATTTTTTCTAACATGTCCTGTGCTGTTACTGATTTATGCTTTTCCAAGTAGGCTAGATGCTGTCTGTACCCCAGAGTCAGCACAGTCTCAGCCTTCTGGTTATTTTGGAGCTTCTGAGAGAGAAGGGAGCACCTAGTACCTTAACCGGCATTTCTGCCACGTGTGGTGTGCTTCTTTACTCTTCTGGAGCAAGTGGGTTTCTTAGTTGGCTTCTTTATCTTGTCATTGACTAAAAAGACATACCTAGAAAGACACCTCTTTATTAGTGCTTGCTTCTTTTAAGAGTGTTACTTTCTAAATGGAAGCATTAAAAAATTGAGTTAGAAACATAATATTTAAAGGAATTTTAACATCATGTTCTTTTACAATTAGCCTCTAATTTTGAAGGTCTAATGAATCAATATTCTCTCCCTTTTTTCAATGTCTTTTCTTCCCACTTGGTACTTTCCATTTTCTGTCTTATTTATGTAAATGAAGAGGTGGGGACCAATAATTTCTCATTTTCATTTGTCTAGTGATTGGGTTTTTTTTGTCTTGTGATATTTTATTTCTTTGGGAAAGCATATGTGTTTTTATATGAGCAAGGGGTAATGGAGATACTTTCTTACCTCTGGACTTGAGAGGTGGCTTCAGGCATTTTTATGTTCACCAACTTTTGGAACAAAGACTAGTCTTAATGTCTGTAATATCCAGATAAAAATGGGGTGTTATTGACTGTATTCTGTATTATCCCCCTTGCAGAGATGCACACTTTCTTATTCTCCTAGCTGTGAAGTATGAGAGGGGGATATTTCCTGTGTTAAGAGAAGATGCTTCTCTACCTGAAATCATGAGAAACAGTTAAAAACCCAGCTGAAAGCAAAACTATTTTCAAATAGAATTGTTAGGAAACTGTTGGCCTCCTGACTAAGGCAGTGTTCTGTTTCAGACATTACTGAAGGTGATAAAAAGCAGCACTCATTTGATAGGAGGAACAAGGAGTTTAATTCTGGGACGTAGGAAAAGAGCATCATCACTTGAAATGCACACCTATGCCTTTGCCAAGACAACCCAACATCCATATCTGCTCTCAGTATAGAGGGTGATATCCTTTTAAAAAGCTTGCAACGGACACATTTTTGGTGGCCTTAACTTCTATGCCAGGTACCGTATGCCATGCTGTGTTAATTCTCCTTTGGCTGCTCAGTTTCACTGCATACCTGTTTTTAGTTCCATCCAAAAGTCTTCGGGCAGAGTCGTTAGGCTGAAGTCATGATGCCCCTCTGGTTTTGCTCTTCTGTTGTTTTGGGCACTTTTCTTTCCCTATTCACATAAAATTCAAGTAATATCTTTGCATTAAACATAGAGTTTTCAGTGAAACACCTCAGTTTTGAATATAACTTTACATAGCACTGTGAGGAAATGTGTTACAATTATGGGAAATGCCCATACAAAATGAAGAATGTGTGTGAACTCTCTTACCCATGCATGATAAGTAGAAGATTATTTCACATTAGCCACCTCTCAAAATTTCTGTCCATACGGAGAGTGGAAATTGTTACCTTCTTGTGTATTTACATGAAGCATTCTTTCTCTCTCCTCATGTTGCCAGCTCCCTGCAATATTCAATGAGTAAAATCACCCTATTCATGCGCCAGATTTCTCCATAGTAGCTGGAACAATATGGTTATCAAGCTCTTTTGTTGGCTTCTGGAGGAGCTGTTTTCTGGGGCAGAAATCATGAGAATTTGGGTCTTTCAGCTGTGTTGAAGCCTTTTTAATTAAATCATTCCTTCTCTCATAGCTTGTTTTACTAGACACTCTGGTAGTTTAGTACTCAGAACTGCAGGTTGTGAGGCTGATCTAATAGCCCGTTCCTGCAGGTCCTGTCCATCTTCATTGCTGGCTGCCCATTCCTGCTGTTCTTGTTCCAGAACTGGTGGTTGTCTCATACTATAGTTACCCAGTTTGGGAAGATGAAATAGAAGAAAAGGATGTCTGCAAAGAAGTGAAAAGTGTTCAGTTGTGTTAGCTCGGTGGGTCACACCATGTGGTCTGATGAGGAGCACAGCATTGACTCAGGAGGGAAAATGTAGGTGGCCAGAGGGTGAGGGAAAGGAAGGAGAGGAGCACAGCTGCCTTTTTCTCCAGTAGCAAGCTGCTAGATGGGTATAAGTGATCTCCACGTCACTCCGTGAGTTCTAACTAACTGCTCAGCCCTGTATATGAGGAGTTTGTGTGCTAGCTTCATATGGATCTTGCCTCTTAAAGGTGCAGTTCCCTATAGGTCAGGAAAATGTCATTGAGCCCAGCCTAGTCCTTTCTGTGAAGGAGCAGAAGAGGGAATTGAATAATTAGGGAGTATGGCCTAACGAATTAGGAGGAAATGGACCATATGAATACACTGAGCATGAAAGTGAGAATGGATATGAAATGGAAGGGGATGGGATGATGAAGATTAATGCTACATTGTCAACACATTCTTTTTCTTTTCTGTTTTTTTTTTTTCCTTACAATCTCAGCCCCTACAGTCAAATGGTTACCTGGGATCTGTACTTTCTTTTTTTAAAGAAAGGTTCTAGTGCTTGTGGTTGCTGAGAATATGACTGAAGGGTGAGAAACACAGGGCAAATATAAGAAAATATACCTTCTTATCATCTAAAGAAATGTGCATGTTTTGCAGTGTCTGACTCATACTTCTAGTACTTGATCTTGGCAGTACTGCTTGGGTATGGATTTGCCGGGGAGTTAAAGGTGTCCTTAGGACTACTATTAACAGTGGCTGCTGTGCCACAAACTCCATCAAGATTGCATTACACTCCAGTTTGATAGGCATTGCATCTCTGCTGACATTTGTATGAGTGGAGAGGTAAACTGGTGATTGTGAAGGATTCCTCTGGTCAGGTATCTGTCTCAAAGAAAGGAGTTCTGAATGATAAGTTCCATGTTTCTTTTGGTGCACTAATGCAGAAAAGCTGCTTTGTATTGTTGATAGCAGAATTTGTCCTAGAAGCCTAAATAAATGTGTTGTAGTTTAACCTGGCAGCCAGCTAAACACCACACAGCTGTTCGCTCACTCCCCCTCAGTGGGATGGGGGAGAGAATCGGAAAAAAAAAAGGTAAAACTCGTGCGTTGAGATAAAGACAATTTAATAGGACAGAAAAGAAAGGGAAAATAA
This sequence comes from Balaeniceps rex, assembly GCA_013401315.1. Taxonomy (NCBI): domain Eukaryota; kingdom Metazoa; phylum Chordata; class Aves; order Pelecaniformes; family Balaenicipitidae; genus Balaeniceps; species Balaeniceps rex. The sequence goes on from VYZW01009544.1 coordinate 19,036, forward strand.
TAATAATAATGATAAAAGAATATACAAAACAAGTGATGCATAATGCAATTGCTCACCACCCACTGACCAATGCCCAGCAAGTTCCCAAGCAGCAGACCCCTGGCCAGCTTTTCCCCTATCTTATGTACTGAGCATGATGTCATATGGTATGGGATATCCGTTTGGTCAGTTGGGATCAGCTGTCCCGACTGTGTCCCCTCCCAGCATGTTGTGCACCCCCAGCCTGCTTGCTGGAGGGGTGATGTGAGAAGCAGAAAAGGCCTTGACTCTGTGTGAGCACTGCTCAGCAATAACAAAAACATCATTGTGTTATCAACACTATTCTCATCCTAAATCCAAAACACAGCACTATACCAGCTACTAGAAAGAAAATTAACTCTATCCCAGCCAAAACCAGGACAAAGTGGAAGCTGTCTCTTCTGGAGACTTGGTAGATGGTTCATAGAACTGAAAATGAAGGGTAGTTTCATCTATAGATGACATTAGGAGACAACCTGTGGAAGCAATTATGGATAGAGAAATTAGGAAGAAAAAAATTTGAGGCAGATTCTATGATAGTTTTGTAGAGATGGAACTGGGGGCACGGGTATGAGTAAGTCTATAGTTTCATTTGAAGGAGAAGAAAAGAGAGACAGGATAAGATTACTGAATTTCTGTGACTGGGTTTACTGGGATTTCTCATACTGAAATATGTGTATGCATATATGTGCGTGTGCTATGCAATGCATATAGATGCTCTGAAGCATTGGGACACACCTGAGAATCACATGTGCGCTGGGCAAAGGTCCTGCATAAATGTGGTAGGTGCTGTATGTTCCAGTTCAGACTCATTGTAGTAAGTGCACATGTGTCGTGGTTTAGCCCCAGTCGGCAACTAAAGCACCATGCAGCCGCTCGCTCACCCTCCCCCCCTCCACAGTGGGATGGGGGAGAGAATTGGAAGGGCATGAGTAAGAAAACCCACGGGTTGAGATAAGAACAGTTAATAATTGACATAAAATAATAATAATAGTAATAGTAATAATAATGATAATAATAATAATTGTAATGAAAAGGAGAACGAGAGAGACAAACAAAACCCAGGGAAAAGAAAACAAGTGATGCAACCGCTCACCACCCGCCGACCGACACCCAGCCAGTCCCCGAGCAGCGATCGCTGCCCCCCGGTTAACTCCCCTCAGTTTATATACTGAGCATGACGTCATATGGTATGGAATAGCCCTTTGGTCAATTTGGATCAACTATCTTGGGCTGTGCCCCCTCCCAACTTCTTGTGCACCTGGCAGAGCATGGGAAGCTCAAAAAGAAAGTCCTTGACTAGCCTAAGCACTACTTAGCAACAACTAAAACATCAGTGTGTTATCAGCATTCTTCTCATACTAAATCCAAAACACAGCACTATGCCAGCTACTGGGAAGAAAAGTAACTCTCTTCCAGCTGAAACCAGGACAACATGTCCAGGCCAGTTGGGCATGAGATGCTCCATACACCCAGTGTGACCTGGGTATTCATCTTCCTAAGCATTCTGAAGAATCTTGTCCTTCCTGCCTAATCAGGACAAAGCAGAGGTGTCCAGGGAAACACAAGCTGAAGACAAAAGCAAAGTTTGCAGATGCAGAAATTCCTCTGGGTGTGCCATCATGAAACACCACCCATAATTGTGCTGAGCACGAACTCTGCACAGGATTAACCTTGGAGACATGGCAGGCTGCAACTCACTCACTGAGTATCTTTTTAAGACACGTCCTTTTGCATGATGTAGAGCCCCCAGAAAAAAAAAAAAGGTGTTTCAGAGCTCGTCCTAAGTGTGCCCTGGTTCAGAATAATGCCAGTAGATAATAATGCCTGTAGTCTAACATAAAGTGTAAGATAGTGAAGGTATTTGGAGATAAAGGCTGAACGGAGACTTACCAATATGGAGCAAAGAAGAGATACACAAAGAGAAGACTAACTTGCTAGAGTAACAGATTTAATCTCAATTTCTTATCCTTTGAAGGAGGAATACCTGAAAGAAAAAGATAGCAGGGGAGAAAAAGGAACAAAGGTAAATAAGAAGCTCAAGAGAATTTATTTTATTCTGTGTCCCCCTACGATAATAGAAAAAAGATTGGCCAAAATGAAGATCCACTTAACATTTACTTAAACACTGAAGAAAAAGTCAAGAAGTCAGGAGAAGAAATAAAATATACAGTAGTTAGGGTACTGAAATGGTAGCTAGTTATCTGGCTGCAGTTCCTACTTCTGCTACCTGTCCCGCTGCATTATCACGTATTATTCTGTGCTTGTGTTTCCCCTTCCTTTGTCTGTCTTGTTACCTGCACAGAGACTGCAAACCCCTCTGGCTCTTACAGTCTTCACATGGTTTAGGAGTTTTCACAGCAAGGCCCTGAGCTCATTATGGCCCTTCTGCTTCCCCTTCTTTCTTTGTGCTGCCTCAGTGCCTGGTAGTGCTATTAATCCCATTAATTGGTGCCACACATTCAAAAAAATTGATTTTTCCTCCCTTCTCCCCCGCTTAGTGTGGTGGTTCAGAGCATTGACAAGTCTCAAGGCTGCAGTGCAATCCATGTGAGCACATTGTGTTCCCACAGGGAGCCCTGCTGCAGTTGGTGAGGCCCTGATTTACAAGAGGAAGGCCTTCACTTGTAACCAGGCAGATTTAGTCTAACATTAAATTAATAGCAATCAAATCATCAGGAAGCTTTAATTGGGCAATCACTGTCAGGGTTGGGAAGTTACTTTGCTGTGTCAGAAACAAACAAAAACATATACCAGTGATTTGCAGACATTGTTTTCTAAATAAAAAGCATTAGAAAATAAGATTAATAATGCTTGCTGTTATTAAAAGTAGCTCTACAAACCAAAAATCTATCACATCTTCTAAAATTACTCAGATCTCAGCTTCTAGAAATGAAGTGATTGTTAGTTGCCTAAGCCATTGCAGTCTTGATGGTAGAAGTGTCTGATGAGAAGTGATGGACCTAACTACAGTTCTAGGTACAATTCAATTATATGTCCTTAAAAATTACCATTGCTACCCATTTAAAGTTTTCAGTTGTTAGTACAGTAGTAGTTATTTAAATATCCACTTAAGGCTTTAGCTTTCTTGTAAAATACACTCCTTTAGTCCTTTGTTTGAAACCTTAAGCCAGAGGACAGCTTGTGGATGTTGCAGGTCATGTCCCAGGTAGGTTAGCGAGGGCATGCTGACTAGATCTGTGGTGACAATTTGCATGGAGGAGATAGTCAAAGTGCAAACAACAGTTTTTAGAAATATACCAGTTTTGTGTATGTGTTGAAGTTACCTTGTTTGGGGTAGAAAGTGATTTTAGTAAGACCCATATGACATAATTATTAGAACTCATGTTGTTTGATGACTTCTTTTAAAGCCATTTTTCCTGCTGTTTTTTTCTCTTGGAAAAAATATTTATTCATTAGCTTATATTTTTATTACACAGAGACCAATATTAATATTTTTTTCTTGTTTCATACTTATGCTTTGCATAATGTAAAAATGGCTTTAATATTGCAATTATATATGTAACTTAGCTAATCTATAGCTTACAGAGTGGAAAGTGTATCCTGCTTACGTAAGCTGATATTTATTTAGCTGTCCCCATTATCTCAGACCTACTTTATTTGTGGGCATGATATGATAAGTGTCAGCCTCAAGCCTGTGCAGCCAATGCACTTGTCCTCCCAGAGGCCAAACAGAAGTGTCCAACATCCTCTCCTTTCAGAGACTTTTTTTCAGCTCAGTATTGACATAGGTCTCAAGTTTTCAGCTGCTCTTTAAAGCTAGTGTGAGTGAGGTTTTTCACATTACTTACTTAGGTGACGATTCTGTAAGGACTTGGGCATGCAAGTAACTTTTTAATGGAACAAATAATGAGTAATCCATGCAACAAATCATGAAGGTAAACTATATACATGCTTCAGCTTTTTTCTGCTAGCATTACATATGAATCTGCATTGGAATGAATCTCGTTTTCAGCCATAGGTGCTGATATTATACTGAGAGGTACAAAAGAAAGAGATCCAAAAATATCATTAACAGTAGTTGGGTCACTTATACTTTAGCTTAAGTCTTCATATATCTTATTTTGTGTTTGTCCTCAGGATGCAAGGTATGCTACCTTAAATTCCTTCATAATGACACATTGATGAGCAGATGTGAGTAGGTCTGAGAATGTAAAATTTATAGCCATCATTTTTGGAAGATAGGGATTGACAGCAATGTACGGCTTAGGACTGGGTAGAAATATTTTATTCTTTTTTTATTCTTGTTGGAAAACACATCCCCTTTAAACCTTTAAGTTTGATAAATTGAAATGTTTTGTTAAAGCGACCTGTGGTGTTTTTGTGATGGGTTGACTTTCAGCTGAACTTCCTCATTTGGCTGAATTGCTTGATGGAAAATCATAGTTTGGATGTCTCTTAAGCTCCTACAAGCTCTCTCCGTGGCTTGACTATGCTGAGAACAAACTGATAAATCCTGTATGGAAAACACAGGCCTTAAATATCAATGATATTAATTCTGTCCTCTCTCTGCATGGTTCTCTTTCACATTGACCAGTAGTGACCACAAATATAGGCCATCCATATAAAATTAAATCACTACACAGGAATGCGAAACTAAGATATGTAGAGGTTTTTTTGTTGTTGTTGTTTTCCAGAAGTAATGTCAAAAAAGTCCATTGCTGAAGGATAAAAAAGTGAACATTAGTATTTGGGTAAAGCTAGATTATTGCTTTAGATTTGAAAAAGAAGCCCATGAGAATAGACTGTTATGCCTGTGATGATGTTTCTTTCTGGAGATGGACTATTAAGTTGAATGGCTATTCTCAGAACCTTCAGGAGAGTTTTTGGCCAAATTTTTGGACTGGGAATAAGTGGACATTTATTCACTGGAAAAATATTGCTGTATCTTATTTATGTCACATTACCATTTGTGTTCAGCTCTAATCAAACCGTAGATATTTTGAGGCTTTTTCCAGTTTTAAAAAATTTGAAATAATTGGAAGCATTTGAATTTAAGATGTTGCAAATAATAGCTGTTATACTGCAAAAGTGCTTGAATTTTTTTTTTCCATGGCTACTTAGACGGTGTTTTTGTCTAATATTTGAGCGTATGAAAATTTACCATAGTATTACACAAAATGGGATCTCGCCATTCTCGTTAAGTCCTTCTAATAATAGGTACCATTATCATAATCAAGAAGCCTTTCTCATAGCATCGTTTTGCCCTACATTCAGTGGAACATTGAGTTTATTTCTTCTAGTTTCCTATGATATCATAAGATTTTGTGAGCCTGATATATATCAATAATATGAAATATATGTATATATATTTGTGGGAAAAGGGAATGCTTTATATGCCTCCTACCAGCTGGATGATTTTTGCATTTGATCCAGTACTTNGAGTGTTACAGAATGTGTTTTTAAAGGTCTGTGTGATTACTGCGATATATATATATAAGTGAGCCATAGTAAGTTTGTATGAGCAATTATAAACCTAACTTTCAAGTATTTGTGGTGGGGTCTTTTTACTTTGAAGCATACTTTTGTTTTAACATAGGAAATGAAATTTGAAAAACAAACATGAAATTTATCCAAATCAAAAATGAAGAGGACAAAACCCAGTTATATGCTTTTACAGTCCAGGGACAGTTACATCCCCAGCCTGAAATGGAGTCTGCAGATGGTGCAGCTGGATGGTGCTGAGTGTTTAGAAATATGCATTTGGCATTGGACCATCTTTTCTGTTAATTACGTGCCTGACTGTAATCCACTGTATCTAATATCTGTCGAATATTGTCAACAAAGTTTGATATTTTACTTTGTAGGGTGCAACAGACACACTGTTCTTTCACTTCTGCTAATTATCAGTTGTCTTTTGCTGAAGAGTCATTTTCTGGGGCACTCTTTTCTGGGCATGATTGTAGGACATCCAGCCTCTGAGGAGGAAGTGTCTTCTCTGAAGCGAGTCTTCCAGTGACTCTTTCTGTGCAGAAGTTGTATGGGGATCTGTTCTTCGTCGTGGTGCTTCAGAGGAAGGGACATGCTTTGCAATACGCTGAGTCTGGAAGACATGGGAGTAGGGTGAGAGGCTTCTATCTTCTGATGGTGATCAGATCTCTCTCTGATTTGTAACATCACCTGTGTAAATGCAGTTGCACACTGGTTAAAGGTATTTTTTTTGGCTCTGTGATTCCAGTAGCCAAACCTGGGTGAAAAAAAAAAAATCATTCAAGTTACAGTTCCACACAAGATATTGTAGTTGTGTTTCAGCATAGGGAATTGATGTTTGGATGTGGAAATAACTTGATTAATGCAGGACTGTCCTGATACAAGTGTTTAGATTGAATCTTTGACATTACGTTCTCCAGGATTAAAATAAAATACAGTATTTCTTAAATGAAAAAAAGCTAAATGTTACTTAGATATCAGTGCTGATCTTAATGTAACTACTGCCATTTTCTATCTTTCCATGCCTTTTAGAGAATATGGTGGTGTCTTTTTTCTGGGTATATTTCAAGATGTGCAAAAGGAATGTAATAGGTTATCCTTCCTATATGTAGTTAAAACAATTACCTGCTGAAAAAGTCCACTATCTTTATATTGTATTTTCATCTGCTGGCTGCAACAGGGAAAAGGTACTGTATTGTGATAGAGATTGTCCAGACGTATTGCAAACGAGAACTTCTGCCCAATGAGTTTTGAGTCTTATTTCAAGGCAGCACAAAGCCAGTAGATGAGATAAGCAAGTAAATGTGTGGAGGGGATCTTGGAGGAACGGTAGTATGAGCATGCATTTTCAGAAGGTAAGCTCGGTGCCTGCTTTGCAAGCATAGATTTTGCTTTGTAGGAGCAGTCAGTTAGGCAGCTTGTTCATCTTCAGTAGCTTCTGTATTCTCCTGGGTTCAGTTCTCAGACTGGCCAGGTCTGTATGTATTCAAACCTTGACACTGAAGGGCCTGCTTTTCAGGAGAATCCTGGATGGCAGCCTGGGGATTGTTCCACAAGCCTGGGCCATTTTTAGACGGAGACAGAGGCAGTAACTGTACCTTCTCAGGGCTCAGGCAGAGCAATGAACCTGGTAGTGCTAGCAGGAAGCAGTTTGGGAACCCCGGAAGGTGGCTGGAGACATGCAGACCATGGGTAGCTCTGCGCTAAGTGTTAGCGTTCCCTTCCGCTAGCAGTTTTGCTATTGTCTCTCATACCTGATTCTTTTCAATTCATGTTGTACTCTAAACCTGAATACTTCAAGCCTGCACTGTTTAGGTCAAAATGGACACCTGTGTGTCTTTTCCCTATGTGTGCCTAATCTTCAGTTTGGTTTTTAGTTTGACTATGATGGGATAGTCATTCTCAGAAGTTTCTCTGCTTTGAGCAGCGGAAGTATCTATTTTAATTTGACTTGAAATAAAGAGATTATCCATGAAGGCAGAACATGTTAGAAATCTGTCAGAACTTTGAAAATAATATTATGAAAAAAAGATATCATTAAAGCAGTTTCCCTGTCAACTTGCTCACTGTTGGGGAAAATTGTACAATTTTGGCTTAACTGATGGTTGATAAAAATGCATATGGAAGCAATCACAGGTGGATTTTACTTCCAACTGAACTGGAATCATTAATGTGTCTTCCCAGTTGGGGCTGAAGATGAATTCAGGTACACTGATATCCAACAGAAATATAATAATTGCCAGTATCATGTGGTAGCATGTAACAGATGCTAGTACACAAGATGGAAGATCCCCTAAAGTATGCAAAAAAATTGGTCAATATTGTTTTTTATTAGTTAACATAGTTATTTAGCTACTTATTATAATATTATGAATTCATGTATTTATAATCAAATGTTATTGTTATGGGCTGATGGCTTCTGCATAGCAGAAGATTCCTGTATTATTGCATTTAAAGTGACCAATTATTTTCATTCTGATTTCGTTGTGGGTTTTGATTTTTTTTTCTTAATGGCAAAGTTCAAGCAAAATTGCAAATTAAGCAAAAACTTCATCTACCCCTAAATGAACACAGGTTAAACTGCTAATGTAAAATATTTTTATCTTTTATATAAAAAGATTTTTATAATTTCCACTTGCAGTTAGAAAAGCACAGAGTATNTGCCTTCCTAAAATGCTATATCAAAACTACTCGTTAGTCTTATTTAAGGAGTTCCAGCCACATTTGCTGCGGTGCAGATATAAAAGAACCCTTTGTATTTTGCTATGGTGAAAATGAATTTCCAGACTTTTCTATGGCAACAAATTCTGACCTTTCCAGTTCAGAAACCTCTGTTGTAGTGGTGCATATTAAACATTTAGTTCTATTTAAAAAGCTGATTACAACATTGGTATGAAGTCTTATGAGACCAAGTCAATCTCTCACAGGTAAATAATAGG
>VYZW01009545.1:0-25975 GCA_013401315.1 Balaeniceps rex
CAAAAGGGATGGCAAAAAAACAATGAAGAAGCTGAAAAAGCAAATGATAATTCCTTAGAAATCACTGGGAGTGCCTCACTGAATGCCACAGGGTCAGAAGAAAACACTGAACGTTCATGTCTTCCTGTGTTTCAAAGTAATTTTCCTTCCATTTGTCTTTAGAGAATGTCATTTTGGCTGGCTCTGTGGCTCTTGCGTCAAGACAAACGGTGTGCGTTTCACAATGACTCTGTGCCGATATACACCTGAAAGCTAGAGGGGAGCAAACGGGGAGTGGAAATGAAGCTTTAACGAAGAAAAAAATCAAAGGAGGATTTTTTTTAGCATGTCCTTTTTTTTCCTTTTCTTATTGATGACAGGGCTTGGGGGAAAAAAGGGTGTTGGAGTAATTGATTTTCAGGGGAGATAACAAACGAACAGATGAGCTTAGCAGTGCTAGCCACAGGAGCACAAATACCTGGGAGAAAAAGTACTCCATTGTTGCATATTCTGCCTATAACATAATCTCTTTCTATGGCATAATAACAAGACATGGACAATAATTTTTAGATAAAAGTCAACAAATAGAACATTTTCAATACTGCTGCAACATTTGACAACAGTCTCAGTACCATAAAATCTGAGGTACAGCAGTATTCAGTGTAAGAAGTGCTGGTGTGTTTAGTTAGAAGTGACAACTTTTAAATGCCAATCATTTCATAGTTTAATTTAAGTGAATGTCATCAGTGCAGGATCATAAGGGTCTGGAGATGACTGCTCATTTTGTACATTCAAATGCCCACTGGAATCAACAGAGACGTTCATGGCTTGATCAGGCTCACTACTGGTTTCTCTTGTCCTGGGTAAATATGTGTTTTTCAGATGAGAGAAACTCGGCAGAGGTTTTTCGATGTGTGACTCAAACCTCTCTCTATGTATGGCTTACAATTTGGAAGTTCTTGAAGTTCTTCCCTGTACATTGCTCAGAGATTTCCAGTTGTCCACCTACCCTGTAAGGGTAAATGGGGTCTTCTACAACAAAAAAAAAAAAGGCACATAGTTGGTAATCAGATACAAACTATTTCAGAATGCAAAAAAGGAGAAAGATTCCATGCTTAATTTTATTTAAATAAGCAAATCCAGAAATCTCGGATGCCATTTATTTATCTCTTGCAGGTTAAGTGCCATAGAGGCTAAGTGCAGTGTTAGCGTAAGTCAGGAGATGGCGATGTTGTAGATGGTCTTAGAGCTCCTCACCTGGCTATGTAATAGGTAGATTTGGGTGGGGGTGGTGCAGGAAATGGTCCTCTGTAAACTGTGGTGCAGGTCTGCCAGATGCTAACCTTCAGGCTGCCTATGTCCCTTCTGGTCCAGGAGTATTTGCAGCTGAAGTTGCTACATTCAGGTTGCATTGCTGCAACCAAAGAGAACTAACTTTGCTGCAAACTAGCAAGTATGGGAAGATGGATGCAATTCCTTATGTACTGGGATTCTGCTCCAGGGGTGACTTTTTTGGAGGCAAGGATAAAAGAACATATGTCAAGTTGCTACCTGAGAGAACCGAGAAACCTCTGAGATACTTAGACTGACAGAGAGGACAAGGTTAAAAATGGACATTGGCTCTTTTGGATATGCTGTAATATCATCTTTCAGGAGTTCCTTGAGGTTGGGTTGCTCTGCATCCAGCCTTGCAACAGAGACAGGGGAAGGGGGAGATGGGGCCACAGCCATCTCTCCCTACTTGGTTATGAGGTTACAGAGGTGGCTCTAGGTCTCGAACCAACATCCCATCTCACTTGCTAGTCTTTTCCAAGACTGTAGGAAGAATTTAGGTGGCCAACCATTTAATTCTGCATCACCACAGAGGTCTGGATGGGGACTTGTCATTCATCTACCTTGGAAGAGGCCCTCCTGGGCACATGTAGGCGTTTCAGCTGGGAGCTCAGGAACTGGCAGATCCCTACAAGGTTAGGCAGTTACATTTGTGTTTGCAGCTTCATGGGTTTCATGTAGCCAATTTGGGCTGGGTTTAAACTGACTCAGTCCTATCGATGGTCATTAGGAATCTGGGGAATAAAGAAGACGTTATACTCCTCACTGCATACAGAATGTTTGGGACAGGCATAACTAATGCTTGCACAGACTCCCACATGATCATGAATGTCACTACAATAACAAAATAATGGTTAACACCCACCAATTTACACTTTCATTTGCACGTGACTGAAATTTGGGCTGAGATTTTGGGATTGTCTGAACTTCAGACTCAAAGTGAAACCCGTGGGTGAACCAGCCTGGTTCATAACTAGCTGAAGATAAAGTTCATGTAACATCCTGGGAAGGAGAACTGCCAGGTTTCACACTTCCCTGTCTCTAGCACAAAAAGAAACACAGTGAAAAAGCTTATAAAAGGGGAACTATCAGATTACAGGACAGAAAAGTGTTCTTCAAACCCTGGTTCATGACGCTTTTGATGAACGTGCTCAGAGGTATAAGTCTGAAGTGCAAGCACAGATCAGTACATTTTTTCATTATTCCTGTCATCGTCTTGCCAAATTTCCTGACAGCTTGGAAGAGCCCTCTGCTTTTGTCTGGCCCAAGGATTCTCACCCTGGGGATTACAAGCAGTTGGCAGATGACTCTCATCACCCTGCTTCCTCTCAGGATTCACCTCCGCAGGATAGATCCTGCAGTAGCAGGTGGGAACTTTTTTGATTAGCTCATGCAGCAGAGAAATCACTCGCTTAGACCCTGAAGGTCTGTCTTATAAATAGTGGGCTCAATGCAGCCAGAAACATGATACAAAGCAGGAGGGAGTACCAAACTGACCGAAGCCAGTAGTGGGGTGAAGGCACCTTTACCCATTCCTTTCCTTTCCACCCTGGAACCCTCTAAGAATCTGGCCCTTCTCTGACTCTCCATCTCTTATAATACATCCTGAGAGATCTACCATGCACAGATACTTTTCTCCAAGGGTGACTATCTCTGGAGCAAAAGCATATTATCAACTGAAATGCATGCCCCGGAGTTGTCCATCCTGTGCTGCTGCCTCAGCAGTGGGAGTGTGCACGTCCAGCAGAGAAGCAAGGAGGGTAGTCAGGTACTATAACCCTTTACTTGTCCTCATATGAACATGCTTCTCTTGTGACTCAACACCTTTAGCCAGCTAAACCTAATTTTCAAGAGCATCAGGGTGCCTTTAAGGGTTATCTGCATTTTATGAGTATTTTAACATTTTTATGAGTCTCTGTTCCCCATCTCTAATAGGGATAATAACACTCTTCTCATTTACTGGGATGCTGGGGGAATAAATATTTAGGAAAGACGTTGTAACGGTGAGATTCCACAGGATGCAGGGTCCACATAAGTACCAAAAATAGACTGCAAATATATTGTGCAAAGCAAATGAGGTTTTAGCTTCTACTGCCTCCAGACTAGCACAGGGAGTCAAAGCTTGTTTAGCCATCAGTGCTGTATGGCATCTTGTGAGATCAGGCAATTTTTATTTTATTTTATTTTTGTGTGTGTGTGAGAGGTTTCTGGAAATACCACAAAGCCAAATCTTGTCATGATCTTTCATTCACTCCTACTTCCAGTCCCAGCCAAAAGGAGGAAGTTTAGGGGAGCAGAAAGTACAAACCAAATGCAACTGAGCATTTGTGTGTCTATTAAAAGACTTTTTTGGGCACCAGCATGGAGGATATGGTTGGGGCAAGGTTTTGATTTCGCCCTTGCTGGCTCCCACGTCCCTAATTAGAACTGAGCTCTTTGTAGGTAAATAACATTTAAGTGGAACTATTTCTGACCACTGGGGTCCTGCACTCTGCTGTGCAGTGCCCTTTCATTAGGAATTAGCCAACCTGATGCTGAATAAACACATTGTGCGTTTTGCAAGAGCTCTGATGTGGTCTCTGTTAATTACTCTCTTTAACCTATTGCAATCATGTGCTGCTTAGCCACACACACCACAGGACTGCTTGGGAAGGGGAAGATTATGGGGGATGCACAGAGAAATTCTTAAAGGAAGAGACAGCATAAAGACATGCTACAAAGTCTGTTTGAACTAGTGTCAGATACAATAACGAGTGGGTAGGAATAATAATAAATACAAAGCACTCCAGGAACACTTTACATTCTCTAAGTGCCTTGCCAACATCAAGCAATTAATTATATGACCAGGACCTTCTCTCTCACCAACACCCTCTTGACTCTGCCGAAAAGACCAGCCTGGCTTGCTCATTTACTGTTTTTTCTGCATTGCCCTTGGCAGTGGTTTGTACTTGGAACTTCTGTCTCTCCCCTTCACCCTCAAATTACACTCCCATTCGTGGCAACCTATTCAAAGGGCGCTTAGATGCATGCTTAGTGCTTTATTGCTGAGCTTTCCTCAGTGGTGCCTAAGGGCTTTCATCAATGGAACAGTAAACTTAGAGTCCACCATCCTCCTCTTCCTCGGGTCCCTGTTCTGGACATCCATCTTCTAGAATATTTGCAGGGAGGCAGCCAGCAATCACCAATGCAGTGGATCCTCACTGATCCAGGGATAGCTGCATGTCAGTAATCGCTACCAATTTTCATTACCAGCCACTTTAATACAGTCCTCACTTAGCTCTAAGTTATAATTATGAAATTTGTTCTATCTTACCAGCTTCACTGGAGCATGTGAATGATCAGAACCTCTGAAAGTGACTACTTTGGCCCATACTCCGATGGGAAAAGTAGGCAGAAACCTGTGGGGTTTTGACATTAGTGATAGTAGTCCAGTAAAACAACTCCCTTGTTTAGTACTAGAGCAGTCTGGCTTCATTGGGTGTCTCCAGCAATGCAATTATGCTGTAATTAGAGCAACAACAACTCCTCTCATCTAAACAGGTCCCAACTTCAGATACCCTCATTTAAGCACTCAGTAGCCTTTCTGTGCCTCAATTCCCACACTGATAAAGTAGGAGGCATTACTATTAATGCTATTAATTATTAATATAACTATTAATAATTGTGAAGCCCCAAGGCTTCCAGATGAAAGGTGCTGGATAATTGTAAGGTGTTCTCCACACAGCCATGGGCTGTTAGCAACCAATTCAAATCAAAAAAGATTACCAAATTCACACACTTAAAGATATTGAGCTGATCAAGTAAAGCATTGCCATGGGATAATGGTCTCCCACTGCTACAGAAATTAATCTCCAATAAGTATCACAAAGGATCTGAGGCTTTTCTCTTCAAAGAAGGAGGAATTCACCTTGTCACAAACAACATTTGAAGGCTGTGACACTGTTACGCCAAATCACTTACTGAAATTGAGTAATTTCATGCAACGGATGTCTGCAAAGCAGAGTCACAGTTACTACCTGGTTATTGTAGGACTCCTTCTCAGTCAGCCAGCCAGAAACCCTGAGAAAATGCTGACTGTTTCAAATTCATTTTTTCTTTAATATTTCAGTCTTGGTACAGTCCTAAGTCTATGTCTGCTGGGGGTAAGATCCTATGAATCAGACTAGACTACAAATAGATGTAGTGTCCTCTTTGTGGGAACACTCTTGGGGTGCAGAGATGGATATGTCCCAAGTGGCCTTTCAGCCCTGTTTTCAGTGATACTAAGAGGAGGCCCAGAGTCAACCCGACAGTTAGACTGTAGGTCCTCTATAGTCAGTGGAAACAAACAGGGATTTCCAAAGGGCAAGTTAGCTCACACCTACAATGACTTGCATTCTGTAGGTACCTAAATTCCCTGGACTGTCTTCACATACCATATGCTGGGATCCCTAAGCACCTAGCCCCGAACCATGTAAGTCTAGGTGCTTAAAGAAAGCATATCAGTTATGTGCTCACAACAGGGTGGGATAAATCTAGCACCCATTTCCAAAGCTGTAATGTGTACAGTTGGACTGTGGCAAAGAAAATTTGCAGGAGATACCACCAGGGTTTCCTTGCCAGCAAGAGCAACATCAGGATCCATTATGACACTGATTTGCAGCTAACACAAGCCAGTTGTGACATAATGACTACAATCTGTTTTATGTATAAGCCTGCTCTCAAGACTTTCCCACCACTTTCCTACTGTGGTGAGCTAACCTTGGCTAATGGCCAAACTCCCACCCAGCTGCTCGCTTACTCCCCCTCCTCAGCAGGACAGATGGAGAAAATAAGAAGGAAAAGCTCATGGGTCAAGACACAGAAAGGAAAATAATTACCAACTACTGTCACAGGCAACACAGATTCAACTTGGGGAAAATTAATTTAACTTATTGTCAGCTAAAATAGATTTGGGTAGTGAGAAAGAAAGACAAAAAAATAATACATTCTCCCCCCGCCTCCTTTCCCCAGTCCCAGCTTCAGCCCTTCACTCCCCGACTCCTCTCCCCCCAGGGGCGCAGGGGTGGCCATGGGGGTTGCGGTCAGTCCATCCCAGCCCCTCTCAGCTGCTCCTCCCTCCTCACACGTCTCCCTGCTCCAGCGCGGGCCCTTCCCCGGGCTGCAGTCCTTCAGGGACAACCTGCTCCTGCCTGGGCTCTCCACGGCCGCAGCTCCTGCAGGAAATCTCCCCCTGCTGCGGCGTGGGGCCCTCCCCGGGCTGCAGGGTGGGTCTCTGCTCCAGCGGGGTCTCTGCAGGGCTGCAGGGGATCCCTGCTGCGGGCCTGCAGCACCTCCTGCCCTCCTCCTCCTCCTCCGGCCTGGGGCTCCCTCTGCTGCTGCTCCCTCCTGGGCTTCCTCCTCCTCTGCCTGTGCCGCCTTTTGCCCTTTCGGAAACCTGTTTTCCCCCCGGTACCCCCAGCTTGGCTGAGGGGCTCAGCTGTGTCGTGCGGTGGGGCCACTGGAGCCGGCTGGGACTGGCTGTGTCCAGCATGTGGCAGCCCTGACCTCTCTGCACAGAGGCCACCCCTGCAGCCCCCCAGCCGACACCTGAGCATGGACACCCCGTACACTCACCATCCACATTGCTGACACACAAGTAAACTTTCACAGTGGTCCTCATCCAGAGCTCTGGGGTTAGCTTAGAAATGAAGAACCTGTGAACAGTGGTCCTTTAGGATGGGACTAACTCTTCCTGAACATCTCCAGAAAGCTTTGTCATAATGCTCAGAAAAGCTTCTCATGTTCTGTAGCTCAGGAGAGGCAAATTTCTACCTGATCCAAGGTCCCCCTAAGAACAACATGGTCCTCGCATGGGCAGACTTGGCCAGCTAATGTGACACTGAGGATGGAAAAGCCCATCAGGGCTCACTGTGTGTAAGCGTGTTCTCAAGACTGTTCTCCATCTCGTAATTTAGCTACACCTTAAAAGTCAGGTGGGACACTCCTATAAGCAGCCACCTCATCTAAGCTGCTGTGCAAATGCACTGTATCATTTGCATGGCGCATTTATGCCGTTTCACCTTGGCCATCTGTCCACTCTCTGGTCTTACTACAGAATATTGAAAAACAGTTCTCAGACTCCTGGAAGGAAGTGATGGTTTTGCAAAGAGATTGAAACACTCTGGTCAGGCTTTGCATTCTCTAACAAATGGCTTGCGCTAACCTTATAAGTAGGATTTGAAGGCTGCATGCATGCATTTCTGCTTTTCAGACTGGTGGAGCTAATTGATTGCCCACAGCCCTAGCCTAGAAAGCCAGACAGCTGGAACCATCAAGGACTCTTCTGCCTGAATGAATTAAGCAAATGAATTAAGCAATCAGACACAAAGGAGTGGGTATGCAGCAATTGCCTATCATTTGAAATGCAAGGCACAAGTAATTGATCGTGTAGTTATCGTACCACATGACACACATACACATCCCCTGGTCTTGTTTATAACTTTGCAATGTGGGAAAAAAATAATTGCAGGACACAGATAATAATGTCTTCCCCGGTATGGTAGCAACATCAATAGTTGTTATTCTAAACTCTTCCTTCAAAATATGCTGGGCACTTTAACAGAAAAGCAATTCCTTACCTAAAGGGCTCAGAGTCTGTGCTGGATTCTGCCCTACTGGAATAACACCTAGCTTCATCTTTGGTGTTTAAAGTAGACAAAGCAGTCAGGTAAAAAAAAGAGAACAGAACTGAAAACAAGACAAGCAGAAAGAGTACTTGGTTATTCTCTGCGTGCTACCTGGTTGTTTTTATAGGCTATGTCTTAAATATATTGATGCTGGCAGGTGAGGAAGCACAGCAAAGCAAAAAGGAGGTGACAATTATGGTTGTGGCAATTTGGCCATTGGGATTTGATGACTGGCATTATTGACAGAGGAGATTGCAAGGGTCCCTGTGGAAAGAGACGATGGAATACACTGAATAAATAAGACATGCTGAGAAAAAGTTATGAGGCTATATATCTCGGTTTACACACAAGAGCATCCAACCCAGGTCTCCATAGAAGTTTTCCACTAGCTTTATGGAAGCTGGATGGAGACAAGGATATTTGTGCAGAGGTCAAGTTCTTTCTCATACATCATTTTTGTTTAAAAGTGGTTTCTTTCTGGAAAACAGTAGCTTAGGTTTCCAGTAAACAGAAACAGAATTCTCTGAAAACACAGAAACACTACTTCAATGTGTAGCTTCAGAGAAAAACAGAGAGATAAGTAGGGACTGAAATTATGTCAATTTGCACATAAAGCCATCATTTTTTAAGGACAGCAGGTCCTTAGTCATATGCCATAAAACCGCATCCTCTTACTCTTACATTACCTCAGACGAAAATAATTAAGAAAGATTGAACTAACCCCCAAACAGCTCTGGCAAATCACCTTTCTGTGAATGCAATCTTTGGATTTTGGTTTCTCCTATCTAAATGCCATTTCATTCACATCACCATAAGTTCTGCAGTAATATCTAAAGCCCAGTGTAAAACCTCACCTCAGCTCATTGCTGAGACACAAGACAATCTTCAACCCCCAAAACTTAAAACACAAATAGAAAAGTTACACAGAGTAAGAAGAAAAAAGAGTGTTGTTATTTTGTATGTGTTGGACTCCAAGGCCCAGACAATGATATATACTCATGACCAATATATCAATTTATGATAAAGGTAGGGACTGCACAATGCTCAGGAGAACCCCTCCATTTCAGTCATACAATTTACTTTCTCATACCCACCTGCATTGTGAGTGACTCAATATGTTGTCACACAGCCGTTGAAAATAGCAAGGGGAAATGACCTGGCCATTATGGCAGAGAACTTTGATGCAAGCTGGTGTGTGTATGGGAAGGAACAGTACAATAAGTCTGTGTAGGACAGAATGCATTTGTGCTCTGCAGGCCTTGTCTAGACAGGTGGGATGGGAGGGATTTGATGGGAACAATATGATTTTAGATAGGAAACATCCAAGTCCTTCTGTGAAGGTTGAGAACTTCAGCTCAAAGACTTCAGGAGCCTGGGGCTTAGGTTTGGTTATGGATTTCCTTCATTTGCATTTTCTTAAACTCTTTGATATTTGGCCAAACTTAAGAACTCAAACATCCTTTGCCTTGCTAAGATTTCTTATGTATGTATGTATGTACGTGTGTTCACATATAGCTGTGTGACTTGTTATCTCAGAGATGCAAATGCCTGCGGGATGGGGAGGTCTCTGCCACAGCTGATGATCCAGCATGGTTTGTCATCCACCACTGGGAGACAGGCTGGGATGCGAATGGAGCTGCCCTGACGTCAGGTTAAAACAGAAAGGAAAATCATGTATTTCTTAAGACGAGGAGAGAAACTGAGTTTTCAAGCCCATTTGAGGGGTAAAATTGTGCCCACTTTGCCAGAAATCGGAGGTAAATCATTGCAATGTCCTGTCTCCCATAAATACACACATGCTGATAACGAAGGGTGGCCTCCAGCCAGTTCAGCCTGCACAGTTGGAACCTTTGTTTTTAGGGTTCAGTCAAAAGTGGAGTAAATATTTGCAAGAGAACATTTTCCTAACAGGGACACTCTTAAAAGTACATTTCCTGGAAAAGAGCTCTGCCATCATCCTCTTTTATTGTACAGTCCTGCAAGCCCAGGGAAAGCAGGGACAGAGAAACAAGTCAAGTGCTCTG
Source organism: Balaeniceps rex (assembly GCA_013401315.1). NCBI lineage: Eukaryota > Metazoa > Chordata > Aves > Pelecaniformes > Balaenicipitidae > Balaeniceps > Balaeniceps rex. The sequence goes on from VYZW01009545.1 coordinate 9,983, forward strand.
AACCCGCATGTTCAGCCTTTACAGCAAACCCATGTAAGAGCAGCTCAAATGGGAGAGTGCTGATAAGGTGACCTGACTTCACAGGATTTTGAAGAACGGTCCTTTGAACTTTAAAAGACTCATTTGTAAAAGATAAGATGTAGGGCCCTAAAACAGACAGGAAAGAGCTGACAAACTGTTGTCACCTGGGGAAGCCTTCCTGATAATTTTCCTTTCCAGTTCCAAGAACAGAGCATTTTAGAAACACAAGCAGACAATAGACTTTGCTGAGTCTATTTGACTTTGATTCCAGTCAAGTTGATATTTTAGGCTTTGCTTAAGTAACTTTGATGTACTTTTAAAGATTAGGTCCTGATAGCAAAAGAACCTGTACACTTCAGAAGATTTGTCTTTGTTCAGATGCTAAAAAAGAAAGGAAAACCCATCCGCACACTTTTGAAACCAGCTTTGTCATTTGCTAGATACAAGCATTATTACTATTTTGTCAATATTTGTATTTCATTTGCAGCCCCTTGGAGATGAGGACCCTCTGTGATAAGTAGTGTTTACTAATGAAAGACAGTCCAGCCTGGATTCATCTGACATAACATGAGACATTTAATTGAGAAGTCTAATTTAGGACCAAAGTCACTTGAGGCTTCTCCTATAATCAATGGGGCACTATGTAGGGTGCTTCAGACATTTGTCAGCCAGTTGTCCTCTGGAAGTGGTTCTCTGCCTTGCCTATATATAAATAGCTTAGACACCTGAAATGCTGAAAGATAGGTAAGATAAATCTAGGCCTTCCTTCTCATAGAAGGGAGTACAGTAAAAAAAACAAGGGAGAAAAATAGCAGAAGATAGAAATTGTTAAAATCCCTCCCTGTACAAAGAGTATGAGGTACAGAGCTTATGTGGTCTGCCCAAGGCCAGAGAGCAGGAGACAGGTCCAAGTATTGATCATGATCCTTTGAAAGCAGCATCATAATTATAAAAAAAGCTTACACCTCTGGCAGTGTTCTCAAGTTTTTCCCTAATATAACTAAAGACACTAGAACTAGAAAATGTTTCCAAAAAATAAGTATTCATTCAAATTATTTATTTTGTCTTTCATAAAAATATTGAAAATTATTATAGTTTAATATGTGTCACTTTTCCTGTTAAAGTTGTCAGGAATATTTTTTTCCTTCCATAGGATAACAAATATATTATCACACAAAAGTTAACGTAGCTATGCTGAAGTCTGTTTCTCATCTACTGTATATAATAGTTTTGGCCATATACACAAAGAAGCAAGACTCCAGAAACCAGTCATGTCTCTGGAATGGAACTGGAGTCGTGTGGCATATTCCTACCCTAAAACATGACAAAAAGTAAAAATCTTCAAAATTTCCATAATTATTGATTTCCTTTAAAAATTATTTCATTTTAGTTTACAGAAATTTGAAGTGAAAAATTGTCATCTTACAAAGAACAGAAATGTTTCATTCAGACAATGACAATTTGGGGTATATTAACATTTTTTCTCTAATGGTTGTAGATTCCTTAGAACAACTCAATATCATGAAGTTTTACTTCTGACTTTTTTTCTTTTTCCAAGGGATAGATACACGCACATAGAAGAATAATTACAGCAGATCATAGCAAAGGTCTGTCAGATTCAGTATGCAGTCCCTGACAGTGTCTATTTTTCATTAAAAAATATGAACTAGATTGAACAAGAGAACTGAACAGCCAGAGACACAGTTGGCGCAAATACCCTGTGCACAGCACAGCAAATAGATTGAAATATTCATGCATAAAATATGCAACAAATGGTTCCAAAGTTGTAAACAAATACACAGCAAACAGAGCTAGAATGGAACTAATGAAATAAATTATTTGCTATAAATACTTTGGCTGGTTCTTATGGATGTAATTTCTGCTTCAAGGAAGAGAAAGAAAGCTTCTGGACTATATTTATACAACAGAATCCAGTTCAGCATTTGACAGTAAGAGTTCAAAATTGTACAATAATAGGAAGGAGAAGTTCACAGCTTAGCAAAAAAATGAAAATTTGTTACATGAGCAGTGGAGTATGGAAAGAATTTTGCTGGAGCACCCTATCTAGCTTTGGTGCCCACATGTTAAAAAAAAAATCTATAAAGAAAACATGTGGAGGGTAAAGAGAAGAGCCAGAAAAATTATGTGAAAATCACAGAAAATGCACTGCTGTGAGGCATTGAAAGAGCTGTGCTTGCTTAGCTGCTCTCTTAAACAGAAAATGAGCAGTGAAAGACCTGACAGTGGAAAGTTTAACCACTGGGAGAAACTCCTAAGGGAAAAGACAGATTATTTCTTTCTTGATTTCTTGTAGTCAATGTATGCATTAATGAAACACAAATTAGTTAACTCAGTGCAGAGTTGTGCAATATGGGAAGCCAAGACAGATGTTGCAGATATTTGTGAGGAAGACAGTGTTTGTTTGCTCAATAAAAATAGAATATAAACAGGCTGCTTCTTGCTGATCAAGAAATTTGGGTATCCAGCATTCAGGGTGCCTAGAAGCCTGGCAGAAGGAGGATTTTATGTGGACAAGCCCATTGGTTTTGCACGGGAGAAGGCTTGTTACAGACTGACGCTCCAGAGAGTTCACTGTCCTGCTGTACTGCAGTTTCTTCCACTCCTAAGCAGGCTTCAACCATAGGTGAATTTTCAGTAAACAGGCAGCTGATCACAGGGAACTTTGTTCCATGTTGACATCAGAAATACTCTTTGTGCCAGTGACCTAGAGAGCAAAGAAACCCAAAAGTGGCAAAACTGCCAGATCGCTCCACCACAGTCCCATTAGAAAAGGCCATGAGCACACAGATCATTCATGTTTCCAATGATCTGTTTGTCCTTGGAAGGCCAAACATATGGATTGTCCAAATAAACACTGTCCTTTAAAACCAAAACCAAAGTCAAACCAGGCTACACGGTCCTCTGCAAAACTACTCAGGAAAAGCATCAAGTTCCTTAGTAGCTTTGGCGCTTCTCACCCATCCACTGGTCAGAGAGCACTTCCACCTGTCTGAGAGGACCTGCCTTTCCCACCTCACGTAAGGTGCCCTCAGGACTAGGCTGATGGGGATCTTAGATAGCACAGTTATTCCAAACACACCTGTGGAAACAATCACATGTTGGAAAGGAAAGTAATTAAAAGTCATTTGTCCACTGGAAGAAGGAAAGAAGAGAAGAGAAAGGAGAGAAAATAGAGGAGAGAAGGGATAGCTCTCTGGGTCACTGTTTAGTTTATGTCACTGAATTAGGGAAAGGGAAATGTGAATTTACTTTCCAGCTCCAATTCACATTCAGGCATTTAGTACAAAGAAGAACATGAGCAACTGAAGCTGGTAATTTTTCCTAGAAGAACCAAATCCATTTTGCCTGGCTCCTCTGTGCAGATAAGCCAGGCAAAATGACATGAAGGTCATGTTAACTGAAGCTTAATCATGTGCTGAGAATGACCACCATATTGTGACCTTCAAGAGAGAACTGCAGGAAATGTTTTGTGAGTTTTCTGGGGATCGGGCAAAGAAATCCCTAGCTTATGAGGTTCTGAGTTTGCCCTTCTTCAAATCTCTATTAAGGTAGCTCCTTGGGTTTTCACAGCAAAAACTCAGGTGAGGTACCTGAGGCTGTAGACACTTCTAGGTTTAGTTGATAATGGAGCAGCTGTCCTGAGGACCTGAATTTTGGACTTGGGCATTAAAAGTGGGAGTTAGGAAGAGGCAGCTGAGCTTTGTAGAGCTCCAACATTATCTATTGCATACTTCATTAAAGTATGCAACAAATAATATTGCATTAAAATCTTCAGCCTTTCATTCCCATCATCTTATTGAATAGTTCTCCCATTCCATCACTTCACAGTTAAAGCCAGCAATCAGTTTCCTAATCCCTTTGAGTGTCTATTTTGCTCAACTAGAATTGTTCACGATGCTTCACCTCCAATACAAAACTGTGTTGATGTCTTTTTTTCTCCACCTTTGCCTTCAGTATCTTTTTTATCCCCCTCTTTTACTCTTTTCTTTAAAATATCCTTCCACACTGATGTTCTAGATTTCAAAAGCAATTTAAAAAGCAACCACAACTGAAGCTAATATGTTCAAATTATTTTGCTTGCTGTAGGAGTACACTGATAACATTCTCTTCCTTCACATGTTCACCTAAACTAGCAGGAAGTTATTCCTCAGCTGTCACATATCCGAAATCATAATAATGTCACCTTGCACAAGACAGGTACAGCTGAATGAGACGAGTTTTTCTATTCTAGGTGAAACATCAAATTTCTGATACTTGTGGTTATCCCAAATAAAGATGAAAAGCTTTAAAATTGTCAATATAGGTTGCAGAACAAAAATTATATTTGAAGTGTTAATGCTGAAATGTCATGATATTTCTTTTTGGATGTGACCCACCACCTCTGCTTGCACAATTATCCTCCTCGGTGACCTGGCCAGACTTCACCTCCACTTGCTTGCCACAGCCATAGGATCCCATGTTACTCAGTAAAGTCAGGCAGGCAGAAGACAGGATCCCACCATATGATGAAATACTTATCTTTTCCTGTCCTACCTCTCTGTTTCTTTCTTCCATCTTCTCTGTGTGTTCAACCCAAAACTTTGAATTCTTCAGAGAACTGTCTGTTTTATAACTGACTTGCACGCTGTTCAAAAAAAAACCAGAGCAAAGTTAACTATAAATGAAATAATGCCTCACATAGCTAAATAAGTTATGGAAATCATTCTGTTGAAAACAATTCCTACAACCTTTCTTTCCTGGAGCAAAGTAGTGAAGGCTTTAAAGCAACTTTTTCTCCCCAAATGTCAGGATAGTATATCAATGTTACATAGCTTATCTGCTCCCGACTTCCCCTACCAAGGTATTCCTTTTTAAGGAACAGGAATTTTTATTTAACATTTACATTAATTTCATTTAAATGTTTCATAAGTATCAAGGTAACAACAGTCCTGGAGTTAGTTCACTGTGGCGTGAAGCTTCCTTGGACCTCAGCTTGGAAGTTGCAGATGACATTGGATCCCTGCAGCTACATGCCACCTTTGTAAAGGACAACAGAAGCTCTCCATCCTCTAGTGTCATTCTCTCTTCTCTGTTATCTCCAAAAGCCATCATTTATAGAAGAAATAGTCATCTTATTCTCCTGTCCAGTAGGCAAAGAAAATAACCAACTCAGCTTTCTTTTGAAAAGAAATGTAACTTCTCTCACCTGAAGTGAGCCATCTGTAACATGGATGTCTACATCTGAATGAGTTACCTAAGTTCCTTTCATAGACATTGGAAAGAAACTGTCAGCTACAGAGTGTGAGATTCATCTTTTTCAGACGTCCATCTGAATCACCTACTAATGCCTGGTTTTCCTCACTGGTTGTGAAGGGAATTAATAAGGTTAGTTCAGACAGACTCTGTTTTGAAAATATTCACAGTGAGACAACATGGAACTGCTCATTACAACAAGGTTTTCCTACTTTAACAAGAAAATGTTGTCTTAAATAGTAAAAATGAAATTCTGAACCTCTGTTGAATTCAGAACATATTGAGTTGCCTTTTACTGCTGGGACTGTAGACTTCAGTTATGTTATTTCTGAGTTATAGCAACATCCACAAAATCAGAGCCAAGTCTTGGCTTCCCTTACCATATGCAATAGCTATTGACCGATTTCATTAGGTTGGCCACTCTGAAGAGATTCAAGTTGACTGCAGAAGTCAAACCCTAGCAGGGTTTGCTGAGAATTTGCTAGTAGGTTTAGAATAAAATAAACAGTACATCACAGGTGAAGATAAACTACTCGGGGTGATTTGGATAAAATAAATACTTGGAGATCTTAGTCTCCCTAGTGTTTTGTAAATGAAACCACTCTGATTTACGGCTCTGAAAATATATCAAGCCTGAAGATTGCATTTTGAAAAATGCCATGTTTAAATTATTCTAAAAAATAAAAATTTGCATTGCTCTCAAGCATTGTTTAAGACATGTGAGTTAAAAATTAGGGGCCATAATATTGGATGGCACAGTCTGAAGGATTACTGTGTTTCTATCTAGGGAAAATAGTGATTAAAATCTGGACAAAAATATCCATGAAACATGCTAATTGGCTCCCTGCCAGTACTCTGTGAGTTGTTAATGTCATGATCTTCTTGAAAAATCTTTTGTCGGGGACCTTCTCCTCACTTCAAAAAAGAAACAAAGTACAGAGGATAACTATTAACCTGGTCACTCTTACAGTGAGGATATTGGTTTACCTCAGTCATTTGCTTCCAAGATGATGATTATATTGTCAGTGAGGGTACTTTTCATCTTAAAGTCACCCTGAACTCCCACTTTTTCAGAATGAAGCATGCAAGTATCTCTTGAAGAACAAACCAAATGAGAATCAAGTTTAGTTAAGAAGCTTTAGGCTTGATGCTGCAAAATTTCCCCTCCAAAATCAAGAAACGTTTAGAATTCAATGGGCAATGGTTATTAACACCATTTCTAAAGGAAATAATGATGTACATACATTGCAGTTCCTTACCAGTAGCACACCTGTACGGCAGGCTTCAGGCTTTACAGTTAACAGGTATAATTAAAGCCAACACTGCATCGCTAAGAGGCAGTATGGTCGACTAGAGACCTGAGTTTTAGCCTAGGCTGTCCCACCGATCTGCCGTCCGGACTGAGTGACTTCTTATCTTCCTACTCTTTGTTTCTTCAGACTGTGAATGTTATGGCAGGAAAGGGCTAGGGAACATGCCAGGAGAATTCACTGATATTGTGGGTTGTGGATTGCTGATGGCCACGTACCTTCCTTGGGAATGGGCAAGGAGCAGTCTATAAGATGAACAAATTGTTCTGGTAGCAGCAGTCTTCTCCCTGGCCATTCTGGGATGCTGCAGCAGCTACCTGGCATGTGACACGGACATCTCTGAGCATGGGAGGGGTACAGGCTATGGGCTATTGCCATGAAAGCCACTAGAAGTCAGGTAGCCCACCTGGCTCGTGCTCTGTCTTATTCTGTGCCTCTTATTCGGACTCCTGTGGTACAAATAGGTAGCGGTTTATGAACAAAAGATCCGACAAGCGCTGAACCATCCCTGTAGGAAATGTTTTACTCCAGCCTCAGGAAGCTTGAACTGATTCTTGTGATATACATGGCCCAGGAGTACCTGTACCTCCAATTACATGTGTGTGTAGTGCCTAAGGTGATTTCTGTATTCAATCAGTCATGTAAATCATACCAATTTCCAGGTATTGATACTTACACATGAAGAAATTTGTGATGAAGGAGTATATTGGAAAGAAGGACATCCTTGAAGACAGATGTAAAAGTTCAGAACTTGCCACTCTAAAAATAAATGTCAGACAAAGAACAGACTATTTAGGCTGAGCACAAAGGGCTAATTTAGCTCCAAGAAGCCAGAAGTTCAATATATCTTCAGTAGAACTGATAAGGAAAATGGAATTTCCATTCACAGGAAATCCCAGCATCTCAAAAATAATACTGTGCTCTGATTATAAAGGAGATGCGGTTTCAAGCCCTGAAAAATAAATTTTAAAAATCTTTTTTTTATTCTTTTCAATCTGAAATAGTTTCTTGAAAACACCACCAAAACACATGGAAGAAAGAAAAGCTTTTAATTTATAACATCTATAATGCTAACATATTTATAAGTTAAATACAATATATGGTTCTGTCGTGGTTTAGCCCCACTCGGCAACTAAGCACCACGCAGCCGCTCGCTCACCCTCCCCCTCCCCTCTTTGGGAAAGAGAAGGTCTCTGGATCTGATGACAAAACCAAAAAGAAAAAAAAGAGAGCTACTCCAACTCCAGCGACAGGCCCTGTGGCCGCTCCAACTCCAGCGACAGGCCCTGTGGCCGCTCCAAAACACAGCACTATGCTAGCTACTAGGAAGAAAAGTAACTCTAACTCAGCTGAAACCAGGACAGGTTCTATGCAGTTATTTGCTTATTTTAAGAGAAACATGTAAATATAATTAAATAACTGTTATAACCTCTAAGTTTAACATAGTCACACTGAAGGAAACTGCTTTGGATATACTGAAATAAAATGAAAAAGTAGAAATTACTCTTTTCACTTGTTTCTCATTTTGCTTTTATCAAAATCAACAGTCTCCTCTGACTTTTTTTTTTTTTTTTGAAAAGTCAACTGTTACATTGAGAACATTTTGTTCAACTCTGGACATGAAACCTTCTTTTGTTGGCTGGTAATTTTTCCTAGAAGAACCAAATCCATTTTGCCTGGCTCCTCTGTGCAGATAAGCCACTGGACAAATATTAACTAATTCTTTTTGCCTGACTCTTGTTCTATCACAAGTCAGAAAGGTATCAATCCGATATCAAAGGCAAAGGACACTTTTCCTTCAGCACAATGGATCTGGCAAGACATCTTTAACGTGGACAGGAGTATCAAGCCAACTTGTACCACTGCAAAGCAAATTCACAGTCAACACATTCTGCAAAGCTGACTAGAGAAATTCTGTGCAACTATGCTTATCTGACAGCATTAGCCTGTTTAACCTTTTTCGATAGTTGCCCGCAAACATCAACAGAAAAGGAGAGAGGTCAGTTTGGATGTACAGGGAGAAAGAGAGCTCAAAAGCAATCTGTGCCTGTTGAAAGAGGTTGTTCTTTAGTTACTTGAAACAAACATTTAAACCTCTGGATTAAGAGATTTACACTGTTTGGTAAGCATATGTTGCAGCTCCACCAAAGCCAGATTTTTCCTCCCTCTCATTTAATACTCAATAAAAATGTTACACACGCATGTATATGTGCAAATGCTCTATCCCGTGCATTTTGAAAGCATGTGGGTGTATGGCTAACAGAACTCACAAAGGTTTCAGGGGGGTTGTTTCTTCCTAACTCTCTTCCTTTTTTTTTTTTTTTTCCCTCTCTTTTTGACCACAGTTACAGAAGAAGTAGATGGGGAGAAATGACTAATAAGAGGACAAAGTTGGAGAATTTTTGTTTATTGCCCAGAATAAGTTCACTTTCTTTATAGCCTCAGCTGACTTCATCTGAATTAAAAATGCTTCCCTTAAAAAAGTTTCCCCAGAAAAACTGTGCAAGATGGTTTTAAAATAGGGCTGAGCTGGTCCAAGTGATGGCCTGTGGCATACTAGGTCTCCTGCCCATGACTGGGGTAGTGCCTTAGTGCTACCCAGAGCTAGCCTGCAGACTAGCTCAGTGCATTGCCGCTGACTGCTTCCATAACCAACACAATGTGTCTGCAAAGTGCAAAAGCTGGACAGCTCTGAAATGAACAGATGCAATTTTGCAAGTCATATAAAATCACATGAAAAACCCTCATGAGGAAGAAAGGCACAACATTGGCTTTTATGACAACACGATCAAGCCCCAAATAGTCTTAGAAGAGATCCAATGCATAAACCATAAACTACTGTTAAATATTATAGAAGAATTGACAGCTCCTTTATTAAGAAGGTTTAAAGTCAGGTCTGGTAATGGACCTGTGCTCTCATCGTTATGGAGGCTCATAAAGTCCTAACACTGTTCCTAAACGTGAAAAAGATCAGTTGCTATGCCTTTCACATAGTCTTATTTCATTAATAAGCACAGATGCTAAAATCTTGGCCCAGATAATGGCAGATAGATTAACTAAATTACTCCCACACCTAGCACCTTTTAGACCAAGTGGGATTTGTATGTGGGAGTTGAGCTGAGGAGACTATTTAGCCTTCTGTATTACACAAAGCATTAGAGAAAGGCAGATTTAACAGGGCAAATGGAGAGAAAAAAAAAACATTTAGCTATGTGCAATGGCTTCCCTCATCACAGCATTAAAAAATAAACTTTGTAAGACAATTTATTGCCTAAATTAAAACTTTTTATGTCTCCCTGCTAGGTAAAGTTTAAAGGATGTAATTCATTCTCCTCGTTCAATGCAGACTGGGAAAATGAGGCAAAGCTGTCATTTAGTACTGTTTGATTGGATGATCATTTTTTTAACAGCTTCATATATGGAGTCTGGCATCAAAGAAAAAGCAGTAGCATGAATTGTCGCAAAGGGTTTTGATGCCTTTTGGATTTGAATTCCTTGAGAAAACAATGCTGGAATTTATGAATGAGGAATTGCAGGGGCAGTCTGGCTGTAAGACAAAGTATTGGAGAGCTTATTTAGCCACATGTGTTAACAACCTTCTGTGATCCTTAAGGGGTTCTTGGAAAAGCAAAAGGAAAAAATTCAGGACACAGAGGTGTATATTGTTCTGTGTAACACATGAGTATCTATGGAATCAAGACCAATATCTAATTCAGCCTAATAATCCTGTATGACATACACTGACAGGCCTTGCTCCAATGAGTCCATTTTCTACCCAGAGAACACAGTTGTTAGAAGGGGAGCAGACAACAGAGGGACTTAGTTACCCAAAACCCTCAACACACTATCATCAAAGCTGAAGTTAAAACCCAAGTCATAAGTCCCAAGCCAAGTCTGCAATAAAACCTAGGTACACACAGGTTCATGCCCATGTTCTGGGCATCACTGGGGCATCACTACATCATCCTCTAGTTTTCTTCCAAATATGTCACAATCAGTTTTTACAGGTATGCACAGTCACTGCAGGTTGCAAGCAGGAATATTGAAAGGAGGGGCTGATACACCACAGGGACCTCGACGGGCTGGAGAAATGGGCTGACAGGAACAGGCTGACAGGCTGTTAAACTCATGAAGTTTAACAAGGGGAAGTGCAAAGTTCTGCGCCTGGGGAAGAACAACCTCATGCACCAATAAGCTTTTGCTAAGTTGCATGAAGCAAACACTTGATTTTAATGGAAGAGCAAGAAACAAAGGCTCAATCAGAACAAAAATTAACTCTGGGTGCAAAGGGTGGTGTTAACAGGCACAGTAACAGGTAGCATTTGAATTACTCCAGCATCTCTTTGAGTATACCAACAGCAGGGCACAGCTGCTGGTAGAAAATTGTTTGTGGAAAGCATTATGTTCCATTCCTGAATCAGCCCCCAGCATTGAAAAGACCTCATGCTCTGGAGGTGTGAGTTGATGTAGTACCAGGGAAGCGGACAAGGCTTGATTACACTTGCTGAACACTCAAAACATCCCCTTCCCATCTGTTGAAATACTGCTAGGGCCGCACACTAGAGCAAGGCCTGTAGGGCAGTTACAACACACAAAGTTAATACAACAGATAGCTTCAGTCACGTAGTTCCCAAGACGTCACTTCAACCATCCTGGCATGCAAAAGCAGAAAGCCTGACACCAAAGCTCCTCACTGCAGATGACGTGTGCTGAGCAAGCCAGACACTCACTGGTCAGAACAGAGGAAAACAGCCTGCCTCTACACGGGTTTGTATCCCCTTACCCACAGTCTGCAATTAGGCACGGTGCTGCCAGTCGGTAAGCAATGCAGCCAGGCACTCAATTCACTCAGTCCCCACTGAAATCAATAGCAGCTGAGGGGCCTCAACAATTTTTAGGAGTGGAAGATGAACCCCTGTACAGGAGCCAGCTCACAACGTAGCAAACGTTCACAGAGGTTGGCTGTTTGGTCCACGTAACAGCAAACAGCTTAAACAGGGCTTGGAAAAAACAGTTATAAAATCTAGGATTATATACTCAATCTTTACCCCTTTACAGTCTTCTCAGTCTCTTCTAAGATTATCCCATCCAGCCCAGGAAAAAATCAGTTCAAGAGAAATTTTCATTCACTGGTTACAAGTATTATTTGTCTGAGACTGTGAGGTGTCTGTGATAACAGTAGCTATATTATTCATTAATCTAGGTATATGGGAAATACTTCTGAAAAAGAAAAGCTATTGAGACTGGTAAACTACAAAGTGTTCATTTTGGTTGCCTGTAAAACACAATTTAAACTTTCAAGAGTAAGTACCGTTACACAAAGTTCCTATGGAAATGGAACTGAAGCCCTGAACTCATATTCAGTTGATAGGAATGGGCAGAATAAGCTAGAAAATGGACATAATATTTTGGTTTCTAAAAACCAAACCATTTTGGTTTCTAAAAACCAAAAGATCTTTCTAATAAGACAACTCATATGGAGGAGAGGGAAAGAAACATCCAGTGAAATAAGTCGTTATTCAGTTGTTTTCCTGAAATGTCAATTAGAGGTTTCAGAAAACATTTAATTCTTACATTAGTAAGTGAAAAAGTTTGCAAAAGCATTTCTTTTTTATTAAATTGCAGTTAGAATGGAAAAAGAATGTGTTGTTATTATTATTTTACATCTCATATAGATTTTTAAGTGTTTAATGATAATGATTTGATAAAACAAAATGTTAGAAGGGGAAATCCAAATGAAATGTTTGAACCCAAAAGTATTTTTGACTTCGAGTTAAATATTTTTCTTAAAACTTTAGTGACAAAAGAAATGAATAGGAAAATAGCAGCACTTAATGCAAAATAGAAATTCTAAGCTCTGTCTACATAAGCTTTGGTTTTGTTGAGTTTGGAAGAAATGTACAGTCCATACAATGCAAAGTTAGTGTCTGGAAGATCCTAACGGCAGAGGAAGACAGTGATCTGCCTGTGGTTCATGACCTCCCCAGCTGGGATCTAACCCTGAGCACTGCTAAACCTCTAACCATCTAGGGCAGAGAGGAATTACAAATGAAACAAACTGCAAACTTGTTTGATCAATCTGCCTCGGCTGCACAACCCCAGCTGGGAGCACGTCTGGCAAGGACTTGTGAGAAATGTCAACTTCATTTGCCCTCTGTGTGTACACCTACACAGGCAGCATAGCATGGAATTGAGTGTAATGTCCAGTTCTGACTCCTCCTGCTCTGTTTGTATGTAGGCACACACTCCATGTGGATGAAAGCCAAAGTCTAGAGTGCAGTAGAGCAAGAGCCAAGAGGGAGATCCCAGTGGGACTGAGTTGGCAGCAGTACACCAGGAGACACCTTCTCCTCAGCTCTTCTCAAGTGCCACAGTGAAGGCTCTGAGCCTGAGCTGTAGGGTCAGAAGCAGTAGCTGGGAAGACTGGCCAAGAGTGAATTTCACCTTTGTACTGTATGCACTGTTTTCTCTTATATTGCAAAATAAGTGTGGTCTTGTTGGTGCAAGTCACAAGTGCAAGGACAAGAAGGTAATCACAAACATTTAGTGTGGATTTACCAAGGGCAGATCATGCATGACTGACCTGATTGCCTCCAGTGATAAAATGTCTGCTTAAGTTGGTGAAGGAAGAGTGGTGGGTAAAGCATACTTGATTTCACTAAGACTTCTGACCCACCTCCACAGTCATCTCATCTGGAAGGTGAGGATTTATGGTCCACTAGATGTCATGAAAGCTGCCTGGACTGTCGATCTCAAAGGCTACCTATCAATTTCTGACAACCAGCTGCTGGCCAGTAACAAATAGTGTCAATGATCTGGATAATAAGACAGAATGAATCCTCAGCAATTTTGAAGATTCTAGGAAATTAGGAGTAGCTGACACACTGAAAAGCAGACCCTCACCCAAGATGGACCTTGATAAACCTGAAGATACGGCTAACAAAAAATGTTATGAATATCATCAAATAAAAGTGCCATGTTCTGCACTTGTCTGGGAAAACCCCAAGCACCAGAAAACTGGCTGCCTAGGAGAAGCCTGGTGAAAAGGACAAGGAGACATCAGACTGAATATAAGCCAACAGGGAGCTCTCCCTCCAAATAAAGCAAACCACATACTGGGCAACACCAGGACGAGCGTGTCCAGCAGAACAAATTATAGTCCTCCCCTGCACACCTGGAACACTGTGTCCCAATGTGGATGCCTCCCACCTCCAAGTTCAAGAGAGATGTGAAGAAACTGGAGCTGATCCAGCAAAAAGCTACCAAAATGGTCCAGGGGATAGAGGATATAACATACAAGAAGTTGAGAGAACTGGCCTTGTTTTATCTGATGAAGAGGTGGCCGTGGCGTGAATAGTCATACTGTACAACAATTTGAAAGGTAACAAAGAGGTAAGAAAGACAATGTAGCCAAACTCTTTTCAGTAGCAGTAGATGGTATAACAATGGACAAAGCTCACAAGACGTGGCTGGGGAGCTTCAGATCGGACATAAGGAAAAGCTTTACCAGGAGGGTAGCACTGGAGCAGGTACCCAGAGATGCTGCAAAATCACCATCCTTGGGGATTTTCACAACTTGGCTAGACAAAGCCACAGCTGACAGCAGGTGTTGGCAATAGTCCTCTGTGAGAGGGAGGCGGGTCCCATATTAACTCCAATAAGTTTCTCTGTGATTCTGTGAAACCTATCGTAAATTCGAATTCATTTCATTCTGTAATAATTACTAATAAAGAAAAACCACTGATTGGTGACTTTACATTGCTATTTATAGAAAATGTAATTACCACATTTGTTTAGCTTTCTTTTGTCTAATGATCTTTTAAGCTGTTTATTTTGCTGCTCTGCATACTTCCAGTTCAATTGATAAGTGTATATGACTATATTGAGCAAAGGCTGTGTCTGTATTAACAGCCTGATCCACTTGACATGGTTATCTTTCACATGAGGCAGCACATCATGGTCCTGATGACTCATTGTCACTGAAGATATTTCTTATGCCATTTCACATGGTTACTGTGTGGTTACTGAGCAGCCCTGCAGAAAGGGATCAGGGGGTGCTGCTCAACAGCAGGCTCAATAGGAGTCAGCAGTGTGCCCTGGCAGCCAAGAGGGCAAACTGTGTCCTGGGGTGCATCAAACACGGCATAAGCAGCCAGTCAAAAGAGGTGATTATCCTGCTGTATTCAGCATTGGTGTGGCCTCATCTTGAGTAGTGTGTGCAGTTCTGGGCACCACAATTTAAGAAGGATGTTAAGGTCCTTGAATGTGTCCACAGGAGGACAACAAAGCTGGTGAAAGGGCTGGAAGGCATGTCCTATGAGGAGCGGCTAAGGACTTTGGGCTTGTCTAGTTTGGAGAAAAGGCGGCTGAGGGGTGACCTCATTGCTCTCTACAGCTTCCTGAGGAGGGGAAGTGGAGATGAAGGTGCTGATCTCTTCTCCCTGGTATTCAGTGATAGGACGCGTGGGAATGGTTCAAAGCTGGGGATGTTTAGACTGGACATTAGGAAGCATTTCTTTACCAAGAAGATGGTCAAGCACTGGAACAGGCTCCCTAGAGAGATGGTCAATGCCCCAAACCTGTCAGTGTTTAAGAGGTATTTGGACAATGCCCTTAATAACATGCTTTAACTTCTGGTCAGTCCTGAATTGGTCAGGCAGTTGGACAAGATGATCTTTGTAGGTCCTTTCCAACTGAAATAGTTCTATTCTATTCTATTCTATTCTATTCTATTCTATTCTGTATGATCCTTCGTCTCTTCTCATAAACTGTCACACACAGCAATTGCTTTTATATGTATTACCAGTTACACAGAGTGGTCCCCATTTGAACAGAAATCTCATTAGCAGGGAGCAAAACAGGCTATGAAAACATAAAGTGGAAGAAGAAATAGAAAGGCAAAGAAACAAAACCACACGTATGGCCATTTGCTAATATTTCCTGGTGCTTGCTGATTCCCAGCAGAAACGTCCCTCTCCACAAGACCATATAACCACTGATGATGCTGATGTGAAGTAACTGCTATACTTATCCCCTGAGCTGGTTTTCCATCAGCAGAGGATGAGTTTTGTGCAGAGTCTGTTACAAGCATAAAGTAGTTTGGGATTCTCTGGGAGGCAAAGAGTAAAATTCATTATAAAGTCTGAGGCATTGACTTGAGTTCTGAAGCGCTTATTAACGACCTGATTCAGATCTAAAGAATCTCTCCAACAAAGGAGGCTCTTCTGCCAGTGAAGCACAATTTGAGACTCATAGCTTGTATACACAGGGAAAATTACCAGCATAATTATGCCAGTATAATTATACGAGGTTAACTATGCCAATAAAATTCTCCCTCTATGGACACTGACGTCCCAATATAAAAATACTTCTTTTCTATGGAGATCATCTCAACATAATTTAAATCGGG
>VYZW01009546.1:0-14148 GCA_013401315.1 Balaeniceps rex
ATGATCTTAAAGGTCTTTTCCAACCAAACGATTCTACAATTCTATGATTCTACCTTTCTTCTTAGAGGAGGACAGTCAAGCAGCTCTGCCTATGGTTCATTGCAGCCAGCTTATAAATTACATAGAGATTTTAAGACAGAATAATTGAGATGGATGAAGATTTCAAATCAGGAATCACACTGGGTATGTATTTTACACCCCTCTGTCAGAGAATCAAACAAAACCTTCTCAACAGAACAGGTAGCTGGGAGTCAGCAGAGCTACTCCTGCTTTTTTAGTGATTACTTACAGATATGTTTGCTTTAGTACCTTATGTAGTAAAAATAAGCTAATGATGACAAGAAGTGCAGGCGCCTTCTTCATATGGTACTATTATGTATCCAACTTTATTGACTACTTTTGCCATTGACTTCATTGCAGACTGATAGCCAATCATGCTCTGTGATTCATATCGTGGTTTCAGCATTCATTTAAGCCAGGATGAATAACAAACCAGTTTGACTTATTTATATATTTCTATAATTTTGCAGACTTTCTAATCATATACGTGAGTACATGAGACTTGCTGTTCCTTTGGGAATGAGTTGCTGTTAATGAGGGATTGTGTATGTTTGTGAGCAGCCCAACCCCTTTAGCTGTTGCAGGCTTCTTTGCTAAATACAAACTGGCCCAAGCACCATGTTGCTCCTTAATTTATGGATTTGCTTTGAAATCACCTTTTTGAGTTCTCAGTCTATGCCAGTAACTCATGGTTTTTATCTGAAAAAAAAATTTTTTTTCTCCTTAGCATGAAGCAAATGCTGAAGGCTGAAGCAAGCAAGACATTTAGCTTTGTCTTTCTGTTCTGTCTCTTCTGGTTTTTGTTTACCTGGGCTTGGGTGAGGAAGGACTGCAGGGTTGTACTCAAACCCTTATTTGCCTTTCATTTCACTAAGATAACTTTCCATCTACCTTCCCTGTGGGTCTGAGATAAAGGCACTGCTCAAACAGCTGAACTGTTATTTTGCTTATTATTCATTTTGTCTGCTTTGCATGGGACTAGCTGAATGAATGACAGGTCCCCTGGACCATGATCCCACAGTGACTTCTCTGCTTGGGCAGGTGCTCACAGGGAGCTCACTGAAATCCCTGCTGTTCTACCCACAGTTTGTGCCATTCCAGCTACTTGTGATCCAGTTTACAAAGAATAACTGGGACTGCTGAGGACACCCCTGTTTTGGGAAGTGGCTGAAAAGTGGCTGAAAAGGCAGTGAACCTCAGCTACCATGGCAACCTCTCTTTCTGAGGAAGAGCCTACATTGTGGCTGGTTCTTCTTCTGCTTCTCGCCTACATCTTCCGTCCTCCCAGGGGAGCTGCTTCTCGGCTCCCACATCACCCAGACCTTTCCACCGCACTAGGTGTGGTGAACAATGGTATCCTGGCCTGCATTAGGAGTATCGCCAGCAGGTCAAGGCCCTTCCCCTCTGCTCAGCACTGGTGAGGCCACACCTGGAGTGCTGTGTCCAGTTCTGGGCTCCTCAGTACAAGAGAGACATGGACATAATGGAGAGAGTCCAATGAAGGGCCACAAAAATGACTAAGACGCTGGAGCATTTCTCCTATGAGAAAAGGCTGAGAGAGATGTGACAGTTCAGCCTGGAGAAGAGAAGGCTCAGGGAGATCTTATCAATGTGGATAAATACCTGAAGGGAGGGTGCAAAGAGGATGGAGACAGGCTTTTTTCAATGGTGCCCAATGACAGGACCAGAGGCAATGGGCACAAACTTTTTCACCATCTGGGTGACCAAGCACTGGCATAGGTCGCCCAGAATGATGGTGGTCTCCATCCTTGGAGACGTTCAAAAGCCATCTGGACAGCGTCCTGGGCAGGACCAGGGCTCTAGGTGGCCCTGCTTGAGCAAGGAGGTTGGACCAGATGACCTCTGGAGATCTCTTCCCTCCTCAACCCCTCTGTGATTCTGTGAACAAAGGGATCATTCTGTGGGTAAAGAAGCGCTGGTGTGATGCCACCACAGAAGTCTCTCACTAATCAGAAAGTGGCATTGGGCTGTCCTTGTTTTTGATTGTCTTCTAGAGGATGTTTGCTTACGGGGATGGCACGTTTGTGCCATTAAAAAAGCTGGATAGACAACCCTGAAGCAAAGCAAACAGATATGTCTCATCTAATGGCATTAGTAAGTTTGCTTTAACTCCTCTATTTTTTTAAACTGGTCTGTGTTTAAGTACTCCAGTGTCATTACCTGACACACTCTAGCACTTCTACTGACATTAGTGGAATTACTAATTTCTTGCAAGCAAGGGCTACTGTATTTAAGTACCTAGAGGTAAAAGTATGAGATTCCTGGCATCTCACCAACAGGAGAAATGTATCTGCCTGAAAGAGAAATGAAAACAGAAGACGGCAGATAATGAAATGATACTGCTTGTCATCCTAGTATTGTAAAACTTCCCTTTTAAATTAAAACAATGGTTTCCACAACTGACTATAGTATATTGTCCTTCCTTTCCCGGAAAAGGGGGTGAAGAGGGAACACAGAAGGCCTGAATTGTCTATGGGGGAAGGATGGACAGAAAGAGGGAGAGTGGGAGAGAATGGTTTTGCTACAAAATATGAAAAGATAAAAGTGAATCCAAGGTATTTCATAAAAAAGGTAGTTGGTATTTGGTACCAAATTTGATAAAAATGAACAAAAAATAAATACTAGTTGTTCTTATTTGTATCATTATGAGGTTAGGGTTAAAAACCAATGCAATTCCCAAGCAGTTGTACAAATGTAAAATCCAACATACTCCTTAAAGAGCATGTTGTAACCATAAAACACTTTTCAAACCAGCCCTTGTATCTCACCCGTTAGAAATCTTACCTACACAATTAAGCCTCGACTACAAAGAAAGGAGTAAATAATGTCTTACTTTTACAACAGTAACAAAGTTAAATATCCAGGTGATAAGCTAGCTTTTCTGTCCGTTTACCTGGTTCAGTTTTTTCAGCAGCTTTTAAAGAAACACCTTAGAAAAAATAGGAGCCGTTCCTTTCTTTGGATGAGAAATAGGCACACGATGTTTATCCAGCTGTCTAGTTTTGTTATCATCTTATTTCTCATGAAGAAAGAAGAGTCTATCCTTCAAAAATGCCAGAAATTTTAGGGTATTGTCTGTGTTTGAAAGGTTACAGATTCCTTAAGGAAGCATTTTGCATCGCATTTCAGTTTAGAGTCCTACAGCATCTTCTTAAATGTATTTCTATTAACAGCAATAGGGTTAAGCCATATGGGAAACAAGGTCTTCCTGCCCATTTGAGAAATGCTGCTGTTTGTTGGCTCTGGACTGGTTTTTAGGTCCCTATTTTCCTTTTAAAAAATGTGTGATCACTGGGATTAAACAGTCCTTGTCCTTTTCTAGTGTTACTATAAAAAACTGAAATAGCTTTCTGCCTTCATCCGTCATCCACTCCTACTTTTCCACATTTTTTTCTTTGTAAATGTTTTACTCTCCAATATCATTCCCACTGCTGTTTGCTGGACTTTTTCATTCTTGCCTTTCGCTGTGAACATCTCCATGTAAATTTTCAGAACACCTAACTCAACCCAATGACCGAAACCAGCTTCTCAGCTAACAGTGCAGAATCTTAAACCTGGGTGAGTTTATGCCCTGAGGTTTCAGATCTTTTGAAAGATACATTTTCCAAAACCCGTGAACAAGAGGTGCTCTATCCTATATTATTTTGTGGTCATTATAGGAAGGGCTCTCGAAGGGGATGCTGCAGAAGAACGGGATGCCCACAGCTGTGCTCTGCTGACAAACCTGCCGCCACTGAGCGGTCACAGCAGCACGCACCCACGCACCGCTGGGCAGAGACGTGGGGGTGGCCCTGGCAGTCAGGCTGAGCTCTGGGCATCTTCCAGCTTCTTAGTAGCTTGAAATACTTGAACCTGAGGAGTTTTCTGGAAAAAAGGGGGGAAAAGCAAATGGGGCCAAACCTCAAAAGAAACAAAACACCCATACTTTTAAGTTGCATTTACTTCCATTCAAAAATAACCCTTTTCCTGCACAATCCTTTCACCTTCAGGAATCTTCACTTCAGAAGTGATACCTTATCTTCTGATCCATGAAACACATGGTGATGGATGACCGTGAAAATACGTTCTGCTAGGCACGACTGTTTCCCTGAGTAAGCAGACCATGTACTGGTTTTATCCAGCATTCACAGCCAGCTTGCACCCAGCTTTTTGCATGTTTCGGGAAAGAGACTGTAGTCAGGATCAAACTTGATTCCCCCTGGGGTGCTCATTGATATCACCTTCCTGCCAGTGGCAGGGCTCGGCGCCTGAACTTGCTCTGGAATGTTTGTCAGCTTGTTTGTCAGCGAGAAACTGGGCTATTGCTGCGAGATGGACAGATCCTGCAGACAGCTGGGTCCCAAGCATTTCTGGCGTTCTCCTTAAAAAGCAGAAGTGCGCTGGCCCACCTCATATTTTCCTGGGTCTCCACCACAGGAATGTAATGGACGCCTGTGTGTTCTGTGAGGGGGTTGTCCTATAGTTTTTCTGCAGACACACCACAATCTAATCCAGAGCTTGTTAGGGCCTGAGTTTGCAGTCCTTGCTCATATAAAATTTCCTCTCATTTGCCAGCCACAGGGAGATCTCGGTCAGCACCTTACACCTTCATTTCCCTCACGTGCCCTGAAACTGTGGGTAACCCCATGAACAGCTCTTAGTAAGAGAGGGTGCAATAAAAATAAAGGGAGAAAGAGTGGTCATTAATGGAAAACTTCCCCTGATGAGAAAGTTCACCAAAAGTCTCTGTCCGTCACAAAATTCTCCAATTTGTAAAATACCAATCTATACTACTGCCTCAGTTCCCAGGCCCCATCTACCCTCCCACCTCATCCACTACAGCAAGACTAATTGTACGCTAGATAATGTTCTCTTTAACCACAAGCTCTTGCTTAGGATGACCAGAAAAAGTTAAGAAGATGAGGAAGTGGAATAGTGCTTTTCATGTATATAGCTGTATTTACATATATATTGTATGGTATATATTGTTTTCTAAAGTTCTTGGGATTACATTCCTTGCTGCTGGGGAGCATTTATTTCCAGCAAATAACACAGGCAAGATGCTTTTTCTTTCCTGCAACTTTTACCTGTAATTTAAAGATAGACCTGGTGCCTTAAGTCCACAGATATTGTGGAGATTTTCCTCTAGGCGTTATTATAGTTTAGCTTTTCTTTGCTGGTTAAGTGCTACAGTTTCTGATGATTCTGGTTCGTCATATGGATACCATCTGTGCGTCAGCACAACTTATTACTAGGTCTTATCTCTAGACAACAGATAGATTCTTAAAGGGAACACACACATTTTTAAGAAATTACATACAATTCATTAAACGTTTAACATTTTTTACATCAAAATTGGTTTTAAAGAGTGATCTGCTAGAGAGAGATGTATGGAGCTAGCAGTTCTCAGGATTTCTGCTCTCAGCTATGCCTCTGATCCTTCAAATCCTGGCCGGTTTGTATGTCCAAAAGCATTTGTTTTTTTTCCCTGTATCAGCTGGCCTTACAAGAAGTAACACTGCCTCCCTGTATACCTCGCCTTGACTAAATATTATCTCAACAGAAAGAACACCAGTCCTCCTGGAGGATAATCACACCTTGGGATTGCCCTACCTTTTGCTATCTCTCTGCAGAACTGTCTCATAGACACACTGAAGTCTAGCCCTCGCAGGGGCCTTTGGGCACCATCACATCCTAGATGCTAATAATTTTTATTTATTTTGTTATGCAGCCTGCAAGACTAGCAAAGCTCAGTCAAGAAGAAAACACAGAAATCCCTCTTTGACAGGGTTTGCTTAGTAGTAGTATCAGCAGTCATGCAAAGCAGTAGATCATAAAATTCTCATTTTCATTTTTACTCCACCTTCTCTTCAAATAGCTCATGTAGACTTTCAACCATGAATGAATAACATCTAACAATTGCTCTTTGAAGTAAATATTATTATCCCTGTATATGGAGCTGAAAATGGACCGCAGATTGTTAAATAACTTTCCCAGGCATGCATCAGAACTGCGTCAATCAGGAAAAAACACACTCTCTTTTTGTTTCAGTCCTGGATTTTGAATCAGCAAGATCATGTTTGACAGGAGCAAGCCATTTATTTTAGAGCCCGAGAAAAATCATTTCAAGCATTTGATATGGAAGCAAATGTTATTTCCTTTTCTCTTAACTGTTATATGTTTGGATGATTTTCAGTAGAGGAAATCAAGCTTTAAAATCCAAAACTCTTCACTCTAACAAAACAAAGGCACTTTCTAGATATTAATATTGGCTTTCTTCTATTTAGATCATTGAACAACAACAACAAAACCTGGTACGATACAGATGCATCGTTATATTTCACTCTACCAAGGTATCTGCTTCACAGATTATTTACCTGGGAAATTGCAGATAGATTGTTTAAAGTGATCAGGTCAAGCTAGCATTAACAGCAGGAAACACATTTACATCAGGAAAAAGAAAGCAAAAAATCAGTATATTTAAATACTTTTTGCCTTGAGCATGAAACATATCAGGGGCAGCAAGAGCAAAAGCCAGGCTGGGCTGGGAGAGACTTCGGTGATGGGAGGGAGAAGAGCATCCCCAGAAGAGAGAAGAAAGGTGGGACAGAAAATATGTGGGAGAAAATGGGTGGATAAGAAGTCAATGGAGAAAGAAAGGAAAGGTGCAGTGAGAGACTGGGAAATGGAGAGGAAAGGGTCCGAGGAGCAGCGTGAGGAGACCTTACCTGCTAGCTGAAATGGGCTTCCAGCGGGGTGGCCGCAGGGCCAGCCTGCTGCCATGGCTGGCGATGCCCTGCAGTCCCCCGGCCCTGGCAAGTGAAACTGAGCCACGCAGGTGGTTGCCTTAAGGGTGCACGTCACTGCCCACAATGAAACAAACCACTTCTTCAAAAGTGAGGGCCCGAGACCTGAGCCTGAAGGAAACGGCTGTGGGATGGCGAGAAGAGGGGCCTCTCTGGGGGTCGGGGAGCGTCTTCCTTCTGTCGGAGGATGCCTCCGCCAAGCCGAGCAGCTGCCTCCGCTCTGGCTGCTCAGTGTTCGCCTGGTTCTTCAGCCCTTTGCTCACACTTCTACAAAAATATATTTTCTCGGTAAATTTGGTGCAGCTGACTTTTTGCTGTCTCACCTCAATTCTTATTTTCGAAGTGGTTATAGTTTCTGCTTTCACACGCTGGCAGTCTGCATAATTTCTCTGGGTATCGATGACGGGAAGAGCAAGCGGTGCCGCCAAGCTAAAGAGCTCAAAAAAAATCCAAACGAAGTTTGCACAATGCCATGGGAATACCCTGCTGCATCTGTCATCGCCGGCCAAGGGAGGTTTCCCGCGCTGGGTGAGTGCTTGGTCTGCTGGTGACAGAGGATGTGCTGCGGTCACCGCCGAGAGCCCAGGGGGCTGCCACCCGGACGGGGAGTGGGTTTGCAGCATGGGGCTGTGTTTACACCAGGGGAACAGGGAACTAGCACTGGCCGCAGGAAGGTTCAAACCAAGCTACAGCTGCTCTGAAGTCATTTTGCAGATTACTTGTCTAGGGGATAAAAATAAAGGCCTCCAGGCTTGCCCTCAGACAGGGGCCTCTAGGGACATGGTCCCTCTGCCCTCAGCCTGTCCCTGCTTGCCGTCTCCCTGAGAGCGTAGCACTCCAGGGCCTGCCTCCTCGTTGCCTCCTGGCTGCTAGTGTGTAAAGGGTGGAACTAGCCTGGCCGTGGCTGAAGGTGCTTGCCCCAGTGAGGCCCCCAGTTTGTACCAGGACAGGACATTGCAGAGGGACAGGCAGATCTTCCACAGCCATGCATCGAGCCCCCGGGCAGAAAGTGGATCCAGTTCTAAGGGATAAGCTGGAGCATCTCCCCCAGGATCCCGCAGGGTATGCTGGGGGATTTTTACTATTCATTCAGCTGTTATATTTTATGTATAAAATTATATTTTATTATATTATTCATTCAGTTTTTATATTTTCACTTGCTAGGGACTAAGCATCCATTCTGCAATTGTACAGAACCTGGATAAAAAGAATCCGTAAGCAAATAAATTCAATGTCAGTAAGGTGTTCTCAGAAACCTGCCAGAGATGATATCTAGATTTTTTTACTTTTTACTGATACCTGGTAAACAGCTGCTTTTGCATTAGGGAAGATTAAATAAAAATGTAGATAGACCAGAATTAGACAGACATATCGTAAGTAAAGGAAGTCACAGAAAATGTCCCAAAGGTGATTGCAGGGGCAATGGGGGAAATGGCATCAAGGCCAGCATTGTTAGCAAAGATGATCTCTCACAAGACTGCCTTAGAAATACAGACTGAGGCAATAGCATTGTACTCTGGTGCTGAATACAAGTTTGTATGTGATGCAGTGCAAAGGAAGGAGCTGAAATGATATGAAAACTAGGGAGGTACGTATTTGCAAGGATGCAAAAATCAGGAAAGGAAGTGTAGGATTCCACAGGCCTTAGAGAAATCATTGCAATCAGGGAAATGCCATGTTGGCAACAAGCTTTCCTGGCTGGCAGGTTGCCTTTTTTTCCACAGCCCTCACTGGTACACAGTCCTAGCATGGGTGAGGTTGGAAGACACCTCTGGAGATCGCCTAGTCCAGCACCATGCGCAAAGCATGAACAGCTAGCACAGGTTGCCCCAGAGCACATCCACCAAGGTTTCAAATATCTTCTAGGATGGAGAGTCCACAACTTCTCCAGGCAATCTATTCAGTGCTCAACCATCCTCACAGTAAAAAACTGTTTCCTGATGTTCAGAGGGAACCTCCTGTGTTTCAGTTCGTGCTCATTGCCTCTGGTCCTGTCCCTAGGCACCACAGAA
This sequence comes from Balaeniceps rex, assembly GCA_013401315.1. Taxonomy (NCBI): domain Eukaryota; kingdom Metazoa; phylum Chordata; class Aves; order Pelecaniformes; family Balaenicipitidae; genus Balaeniceps; species Balaeniceps rex. Next base: position 8,879 of record VYZW01009546.1, read on the forward strand.
AGGAGTCTGGCTCCCCCATCAGATATTTATACCCGCTGATAAGATCCCCCAAGCCTTCTCTTCTCCAGGCTGAACAGTCCCAGCCCCCACCCCCTCCTCATATGTCAGATACGCCAATCCCTTATCATCCTCATGGCTCTTCACTGGACTCACTCCATGTCTTTCTTGTACTTTCTTGTATCCCTTTCAACACCACACTTACATACAAGTTTTGCCCTCAGAAACCTGGGTGCAGGCAGTTTGTGCTTCTGTTCTGAAACTACCAGAAATCTACCCCAGTCACTTATTGCTTGTGGGCAGTCGGGTGGCATGGCAATGACGCGTCTGAACATTTACATATATACTAAAAGTGTGGATTCTTGTCCTTTGATTTAAAATTGGCGAGTGAGCAAAGTAAGCTCTTTGTTTTCTCTTCCACTTGATGCATTCAGCACAGGAAGCTGCTGGGATTTCACTGAAGATATTTTGCCTTTTTCTGGTTCAGACAAGAAAAAACTAACATTAACTTTCTTAATCATAAGTATGAGAATCTGTTGCTGGTGATGCAGCTGATCTGGTATCAGAAGTCTTAATGTACATATGATGTTTTCAGCTTAAAAGCTTCTGTGAAAGATGCCATCAGCTAGGACAGTTCGTATTGACTGGATGAAGCCAAAATAAATTTATAAAATCTGTCATATTAACTTATTCCTAAAGTTAAAACAGGGAAACAGTAAAGCATTCTTCTGAGTGAGTAAGGTTTTTTTCTGTCATGGGAGAGTGGTTTCTGTTACCAAGTATCTTATCCAAGTCATGTCACATCATGGTTGGCCTTCACTGCAACAGTCAGATAAAGCCAGCTCCAGTGGGAGTAGCCACATGGTAAGAAACTCTCTAGCTAAACCATATGACTGGATTACCAGCACAGTGAAACTAGACTTACGTTTTAGTGCTTGTATTAATATGAACTCTACCCTAAGGCTAGACCCCCCCCCCCATACATTATTAACATAGGTGTTAGCATACATTATTAACGTAGGTGTTAGCAGGAGCACTTCAGGGTCAACTCCTGACTTGCTACTTGATTTGAATTCAAAACTTCACTGAGTCGGGATGAATTCCTTTTTGCATGTGAATGGGAGTCTGGTTAGGAGCAACATTTGGTTTCTTTCAGATACCGTCAGTGAAGACAACTGCCTAGTTAGGGACCCATGGGTATTGCCACAGCAGGTTGGTCCATCCAATCCAATATCCTGACTGCCATATTAGTCATTCTCAAACACTTCAAATGAAGATTAAAAAAAAAAATCTGTGGAATAATCTCCTCAACAGTGGCAATTTCCCTTAGACTTCAGACAGCAGTTGGTGTGTATCCTGAACTATCAGGCTTTATTACTCTTCCTTCAAAAAATAAATGAACAAATGCTAAATTCTTATCTAATATGACTGTGGACTCTGATCATGCTTATATTTTTGTAAATCTTGTTAACTTTTTTTTCTTAATGACATACTATAATGATAAACTTTAAAGGTTAAATTCAGATTATGTGAAAACTTTTTTTAGAAGTATTTCCCTTGATCTGTTTCAATAATATTAAGCAAGGCCAGTTTTGTAAGTAGAGATAATATCTCTTAATAGACCAACTGGTACTGTTGAAAACAACAGTGTTTAGGCATTCCTTTTTCCAACTACTTGGTTGGTTTAACAAGATTCTTACCTACAAAACTTGTCTTGCCTATGCCTTAAAAAAACCCACAGCTACAATAACCCTATCCCTAAAAAAGTATTGTTATTCATTCGCATTATCTGATGCCAGCCTGCACTTCAGGATCTGTTTCCACGTGATTTACTAAACATGTTAATTTTGGGTTGACACAAAGAGAAACTGTCACTCTCAATAGCAGACACAGCTTTCTCAACACCGGTTTGAATGTTAGGGGAGAGCTATTTGGCACTTGCAACCTGATTTGGCTGGAGAAAAGAGCTCTTGGCAGGGCTTTGCTTCTCAACAATTTCCTTTTTTCTCCCCCTGCTCTTATTTTTCATCTCATAATGTTTGGTTCTGCCTTTCTGTCAGAGCTCATAAAAACCCTGTCACTTGGCTATGGCTGCATGCATGCATACAGGAGTATTTCCCCATTTCTGGGTTGAAAAGCACACCACAGTTATGACTTGACTACAAAGTGGGACAAGACCCAGGGGCATCTATCTGTTTCTCCTTCATCTTGCTCCCTGGATCTCATGCAAAGTAAATCTGGGTATGTGCCCAGGAGAGGAATGGCAGTGCTCTCCATACAGGTGCCAGCTTCAATTAACAGGGGACCTCGTTTTGTGAAAAAAAATAACATCATCAATCACTACTCTGCAGGAATGCCCAGCAAATCTCCGTGCACTGCACGAGGCAGTGGAGCAAGTTCAAGCAGATAGCGAATGGCCAGCAGGACTCCTCAGCGCTCTGGCTGACCAGCAGGAATAGGCAATAAAAATAAAATTCTGGAAAGGAACACATGGTCATGATTAATGAGAAAGCGTCAGGCTCCCATATGGACACTCTGTAGCTGCAGGTCAGCCTTCAGGCCAAGTCCTTATATATAGTTAACAGAACTGAAGAGACAGGAGAGGTGAGAGTTTGCCAGAGCCACAAAAAGAGGCTCATGCCATCTTGAGCCTCTTCCCATTATTGGCTCTGCTCTGCTGGCCAAGAGAACGTAGAAAAGATGAGGGACGCTTCCAAGCCGGTTTGATGCTCTGTGGCTCAGGCACAGCACTTACACTGACTTTGGTGGAGGAGAACCCAAACACCCTTGGCACCGTACTGCATGTCTCATTGCTATCTGGGCACTCTGGTTGGCAGGATCACGTGCTGCTGCCCAGTCCGCTATCTCAGCTCTTCCCGCATCCAGTGGGAATGTTTTCAACCCAAGCTACAGCATGCAGACAGAAAAAATGTGGGTCGTGTATACACAAGCCCATTTGTGTCCTTGTTCCTAACCTCACCGTGTATATGTAATTTTAGACATATGCATGGATCAGCAGAAGAGCTGTGGGAAAAGCAGATTCACAAGGTTGAAAACACAGGTTAGAATACACTTCAGTGATGGGAGTGGCTACGCAATTGAAGTCTTTGCTTGGAAGAATTCATTTCATGTTCAACCAGTTTACCCAGAAAAGGTATTAGCCTATGTGTATCATGAAATCTCTCGTAAGATAACTTGATACCATTAAATCCACAGTTCTAAAGCTCCAGATGAAAGATCCACAGAGCTTGGGAAAGCTCTGGGTGAAAGCTGAGATTTTTCTTCTCCCTTTATCAACATCTTTCTGTGGCCCCTTCCAATCTCCCCACACGCATGTATAACTTGTCCACTCAGTCTGACCTTTCTGGAGGGAAGGGACGTTTTTCCAGGGGACATCATACCTGGAATAAGGGGTGGTAAATAGACTGCTGATAACCGGACTTCAGTAGAAAGTGATATTGGGTTCTTCTCTTCCCCCACAGCCAGCATTACCTCAACACAACATCTTCTACCTCCCACTCCCCTCTATGAACGCATGCACCCCAAAGGCCCCATCTGCCTGAGACCTGTGCCCTGTGCTGGCATCTTCCCAGGGCACGGATAAGCAGGATAAAGGGAGAGAAAACAATGCACTCCCAGGCTCTCCCTTTCCCCACTGCAGCAGCTGAGGGAAGTGTCACCCGTGGGTGTCTGTGTGTAGCTGTAACAGCTCACAGTGCAAGGAAGCCCTTGGTTTCACTCCTCAGAGGCATAGCATCAATGCCAGGGGGCTGAGGGATACACAAGTAAGTAGCGCAGGGGACACCTCAGCTAAAGCAGTGGGGACTGCCCTGATCTGTGTACTAAAACTAACCGATTTTGGTTGTCTGAGAAGGCGCAAGCTGGGACTGAAACATTTCCCATGGCTGAGGCATTTATGAGGACTCTCTTCCCTGGGGAACCTGCTGCGGCTTGTCTGAGGTCCTACCCAGAGATATTAATGGAGAAATACAACAGGGTCTTTCCACCCTTTTGCCTACTTTTCTAAACTTGCAGGAACACAAAAGCTCTGAGCTCTTTGAAAGGAAGCAAAAGGCTGAAAATTGTTGGGGAATGAGAGAGAGATGATACCTTCATCTCGTTTTCTTGGGATTCCAGGCTAGAGCTGGAGCCCTCACTCTTGTAGCCTTGTCCTTCTCTAGTTTTCTGTCCAACCTTTTTTTGCAGAGCAACCACCTTTTTTCCCCCTCAGCTGGTTCATAAGCTTGGAGAAACCACGCTTCTGAATGCAAAAAATGGTGACCTTGAGATTTCAGCTTAAGGCACGCTTACTTCTTGAAGTCTTTAAAGACTTTATCTGAGGAAGAAAGACTTTGATTTGCTCCATTGTGACATTTAAAAGCTCACTCATTATTTAATTTCTTTTTGCACAAACTGTCAAAGCATCTTGGAGGCAGGCCCTGATTTTCTTTCCGTTTTTAATAAGAGAGAAGACTATGATAGACAAAAAGTAATCTTAATTCTACAGTAAATGTTTTTCTTACCAAAATGTCAAGTACTCTTTAACATATGATGGTTTTTCCACTCTATTGTGTATATATATATATTAGATATATACAGTATTTCAGCGATTGCACCACAAGCTACGCTAACAATTTGATTGAGGAAAAATTTAAAAAAAAAAAATCTTGAGTAGCTTTGCAAGTGAGTCACTGAAAATTCACATAACAAAATTCTCCACGCTCAAGGGAAAACACTTCAAACACCCCCTTAAAAACAGCCAGCCTGCCGATTCCGCTCCTGAAGAGGGAGAATCCCTCAGGCTGCGTTGCTGTTATGCCAGCAGGCAGGGAAAAAGCCAACGGGCTGCCGTGTGCTTTTCAGTAGGAAGAAGGTACATGACTTTTTGTGGGGGAAATCGGTCGCGATCTCGCTGGGACCGCCGGTACTTCGCCCTCCACCCTGCGAGGGGGAAAAGGCAAGAAACCAGCCCGACAGACAGCACGGGAGCCGAGCGGCTCCGGCCTTGGGCTCTGCCTTGCCCTGGCCCGAGGGGACGGGCGGGAGGCGGGGGGCCACCTGCACCTGCCGCTTGCCCCTTCGAACCCGGCGTTAACGCTTGCAGGCGGCGGTTCCTCGAAGGGCTGGTTGGCCGCCGGGCGGGACGGTTAACGCCCGCCCGCGCGAACCGAACCCAGCCCAGCCCAGCCGGCTGGGCAGTCGGCTCACTCCGCGCTGGCCTCCAGCCTCCCTCGCCCGCCAGACACCGCGCTTGACCGCCTGAGGCGCCGCGG
>VYZW01009546.1:14762-41516 GCA_013401315.1 Balaeniceps rex
GTGGGAGGGGGGCGGCGGGCGGCGCGTTGTTCCTGCTCCCCGACACGCTGTGGTGCTACCGGAAACAAATAACAACAGCCATGGTGGCAGCGGGGGTCCCCGGGCCGCCCTCCCGGCCTCCGCGCCCCACTGCCTTGCCCCCGGGGTCGGCCGGTGCTGGGCGCCGTGGCGGTCCCAGGCGGGCGGGTCGGGACGGGACGGGGCTGTGCCGGCCGCCCTGGGGCACGCAGGGGGGACCCGGCCGTTACTGACGGGGAAGGAGCAGGCAGGTGTGTGTGGGAAGGGGCTCCCCCCGGCTGGCTTTGGGGGGCACCCGGGCAGTTGCCCGTCGGTCCCTTCAGCGCTGCGCTCGGTGCAGGTTCACTGGACCGCCCTGCCCAAAGTCAGGCTGGGAGGAGGGTGGTGGCAGGGAGACAGCGCTTTCCGGGGTAGTACCCTTGAACGGGCTCCTCCAAACAACCTATGCTGAGTTTCAGCTATTGGAAGTTTTAAATGTTTGAGCTGAAATATTACATTAAAAACCAGAAAATAATTTTATAAATAACTATATATATCTACATTATCTGCTACTGTGAGCAGAAATTGCTTCTGTATTTTTTTTTTTTCCAAGGCTTCTTCAGCCTTCATATGCAGCCCCTTCTCAAATGGTGAGAGTTCAGATTGCCTGTATGCCATGCAGAGCAGCATTGCTGTTACTGGTCAGTTATGCATCTTCCTAATGTGCGGTCCAATAGTTAGATGGTGTTTGCAGCACACTGATTTTTAATAACCATTCTGTTTGTAGGTAAAGCAGCACTTGGCAGCTAGGGAAAGATGCTCCTTCAGAGAAGTCATGCCCCTTTAAATGAGTATATTAAGCTTGGTTGCATTATTGATTTCTGTCATAAACCTGGTATTTGTTTACATTAAATGACTCAGCTACTAAATGGTCACAACCATACCTTTTCTGAAATTAAGATGCAACCGTGCTGAACATCCTGTATATAGCTTTTTAGTACTTGATACGTGTTTCAGGAACCTGCAACTGCTATTTTGCCAGGTGTGGTGAGCTTGTGCCACTGAGCAGTATTATCTCTGTAGTAGCTAGCTTGTCAGCGTCTTACATTAACACAGCACTGTCATGTCTACCTTTCCAGGAGGAGCCTGTAATATCAAAGTGCTTAATGCTTTCTATTAAAAGACACTATTTTCAGATTTTGATCATTTTGTCAAACTTCAGTTGTTCAAGCGGAAGTCTTTCTTGCCTTTTTTTTTTTTTTACAGGTAGAAATATCTTGGAGAGATGCAGCAGCAATAAGTCGATCTTTGTTCATTTTTTTTTTTGGACAGAGTTAGGCACAAAATACGCTTTTCCCTACGCAAAAGAAAATCACTAAAATCTATTAAACTAGGGGATTCAGGCTTGGTGAGAGGGTGCATAATTTGGCTTGGGGGTAAAAGCTCCTATGTGGACACTGTTCTTGTGAGAAAGAGTTCCAAAATTTGCCAAAGCCCTAAATCTAAGAAAAAAACCCCAGAATTTGTGTGTACTCAGAGGTTGATACTGCTGAGCAGTTAAGCCTTTTGAAAAACTTGCTTCTGTTGAATGTGTCAGAGGTTTAAAACTGCGTAGAGCTCCCTGCAGTTGCACCCATTGTGAGGAGTGAGGGTACCAAGAATGGACAAACCCACTCCGGTGTTATCAGTGATTACCTGCTGGGAAAGCCACCTCACTTGAAGTTATAGGAGGCAAAAGCTTGGACTAGTAGAAGAAGATCTTACAGGAAGGAGACTAACTAGGAAAAAAGAGTAAGGAAAGGAAGGAGAGAGAAATTAAAGTTAAAGAGCCAGGGAGTGGGCCCAGTCTTGCTTCTAAGCTTCCTTGCTTTGGTATAGACTTGTGAAACAAATAAGGAAAATAGTTGTTCAAAATCTGAAGTTGATCTGTATAGGTACGCACAAGCTGATATCTAAAATCCTTACCTTGCTGATGATCCATGGTGTTAACAGTATGATTTCCAAATGGATGGAATGAAAGTTTTATTTCTATGGATATAGGAAGTAACCAAGTTGTATTAAGTAATAAAGTTATGAGGTTAAGAACATGAAATTGGGAATTGCCAAAAATTACCTGCATGTACAGTCTCACCGACTGTCTTCCCTAATTCAGAAAGTATGTGGTAGTCTTCAGTTATGTGGCTGTGGATGCTGCCTTCTCTTCCTCCTTCCTCACTGGACCCCAACCTCATTCAGTACACAGAGCAGATAGTGCTCATTGACTAATTAACTGTGTAGTCCTATTTATTGTTAAAAGTGGGTCAGTGCCTCATTCTAACATGCGTGTTACTCTAATCCTGCTTTGACTACAGGATTATTAATTTACTTATAGGTTTTTTTTCTGTGGTAATCACAAAGGCTCCCCAAATACAGACTTATTTTCACAACATAGGTGATAGGAACGTTGAGTGATAAGGAGAAGATGAACAGTGAAAATACAAGAAATACTCCAGTGCAGAAGTATTTCAATATGAGGGTATGAAGTGGAATGAGCAGGTGACATCCTCAGAGCTAACCAGAAGTTTCTCGCATGATGTGTGGTTAAGCTATCCTGTACCGTAAATGTTTTGGATACTAACATCTGACAGGGATTCCAAAAGTGATCGGATATGCTTGGAAGAAAATGCTGCTTGAGATTATTAAATGCAAAAAAAAAAAAAAAAAATCTCTGAATTGGACTCATCTTCCCTTACATATGGCTGAGAGCCTGCTGGGAAATCCTGCTTTATCCTTGCCTTATGCTTATGCTTTTGTCCACATATCCACAGCCGTCCAGTGTCGGAGATGAGATAGTGGGCTAAATGTGGCTTTGGCCTGACTGTGTGGCTTTTTATGTTCTTGGGAAATGAGACTGACCATGCTGATGAGCTCTGCCTGCTCTCAGAAGCTAGCACTGCTGCCCCCTGCCCCCAAACTGCTTGACATTTGGAGCACACATGTTCAAAGCACCATTCCTACTTCTTCCCCCGGAGCTGTGAGTGCTCAGCCTTCTCTGTGGTTCACCTTCCATATGTAAGGTGGCCAGCTGACTGTCTGCAAAATAGGAAACGCAGTTGGTATTACCTGTCTAAAGTTTGGTTTTAAAAAAAAAAAAAAAATCTTTTTCACTTAGGACCTCTGTGATCAAAAAAAATGGGAAGAAAAAAAATAGAAGAAAGTTTCCTCCGGATTTGTTAGCTGCCAAAATCCACATGTGGTACTTTTCTAATAGACGTACATCCTGCGTGTCAGCTCAGTGAGCAGCAGTGGCAGCAGTACCTAGTCTGAGAAGGCTGTAGAAAGAGCAGATGTGGGGAAATAACAGGACTGATTGGTAGGGTTTTAAGAAACAGCCCAGGGAGGGATGGGTAGGGAGCATAATAGCATGAAAAATTTCTCCTCTTGTATCTGTTCTCTCTGACACTTTCCAACTTCTGTAAGAAACAAACCAGCAGCTTGCTTTGCTGCACGCTGCTGGCTTGTTCCTAGGACGCTGTCCCTTCTTGACGCTGCATGAGGGAGGGTCTAGAGGAAACTGTCATTGTGGCATTAAAACGTATCATGTCTATACATAAGTTGGGCAAGTTAAAGTTGCACGGGCAACTGCAATTGTATTTGTTAGCTTTCAGGTAGTTTAACAGATGTAATATTCTTTTGCATGTAGACCTCATATTATATATTAATAGATATGAGCTGAGGTATGGCTCTAAACGTTTGCTAACTTCCACCCCGCTTTTTGCCATAAAGTGCATGACACATAGCATTCACTCTTTTATCTTGTCTTTGATTCCTATAAATGCGACCCAAACACAGAGGCGCTGAGCTAAGGAGCTCCAGGTGTTCTCCGGACTTGGCTGCAGTGGCAGCATCAGCATCAGTGGGTGGGTGGGTGCTGCTGCTGTCTGTGGAGCTGCTGGTGGAGGAGCTGGCCACGGCAGCAGTGCTGCTGCTGCTGCCCAAGATCCCCGTGCCAGAGGTTAGCTCACCCTCTCCCTGTGAGGTGTTTTCATCTGGTTCTCTACTAGAAAGCCTTTCTCAAAGTCCTCCTAGGAAATCTGTAGTTGAAAGATAGGCCTGTGTTTCTGCAAGGTGCCCATGATACTTCCCCGAGCGGCATCGCTCTGTGTTTTTCCACAGCTGCTGAGAAAGCCCGTCTGTGAATAGACCGTTGCCAGCCCGTGAGAAGGTGGAAAGGGACATCAGGGCTTGGGTTCCATTGGGTTAGCCTAATAAAAGCATTATGGCTGTTTTTGCAGCCCGCCTCGATGATCTTTAAGGTCTTTTCCAACCAAATGATTCTATGATTCTACGTTATGCAGCTGGTCACAGCAGTAGTGGCTAGTGGCCACCCCTGTAGCAACTCTGTATGCAATCACTTGGTGGTTAGCATAGTGAGCATTACAGCTTAGGTTTTGTGAAATCCATAAATAAGCTAGGCTTGGAGTGGAAAGACTATACATTTGTATGTTTTCTGCTTTTTAAAAGGTGTTTAAGTCTTTACCAGTCCATTCCTTTTTAAACAAAATGAAGCAGTGGCTATAGAAAAAACGGAAAGATAAGTTATTCAGCAAAACGTACTAAAGGTAATCTGTTGGATTACACTTCTTAATGCAATGAAACAATGTTCAGGATTATTCTAAATATGGATTTTTCTTATCTTTGGTAGCATTTTAGTTTTTACAGCTTGGAGTATTTAGAAACAGACAGTTATCTCAAACTTTTAAATCTAACTATAGTTGCGGTCACATACTGGTCACTTTTCCTTGGGTTTGTTTCTTTTTCGCTTGTATACAGAAAATAGGTATCATAGTAAATGTGTATGGTTGAGAATTCTTTTTCCAAACCTGTTTGTACTTTTTGCAAGTGATGCTGTATTAGTTGTTGTATACCTCAGTTTTCTTTTTAGAGAGATGTCTTCCCTTTTAATTTTCCTGATGCCTTTTCCAGGAGTTGATAGATGATACAATTTTCATCTTGTTTTGCTCTGAATATTTTTAAGAAATGGGGAGACAATTCCAAGCATTGAAGAGACATTTGGGACATTTGGAGACGGTTAGAGACAATTGAGAATGGAAAAGTAAAAACAATAACCAGTTAGAGATGCATGAGAGAAAATGAAAATTACTGATTTCACTTAATCACTTTTTGTCTCATATGTCAACTCCAGAAACTGGGAAATTATAGACATGGATTTTCTTTTTGCTTTTACGTGTTTCATGTGGAAATGAAACGGGGAGGAAACTTACTAGGGGAAGCTGAGGAAAAAGAAAGGAGGAAAGGAAAAATTTCTAAATCTGCAAAGTTATATGGGATTTTGAGGGACAGTTTTAGCTACGAAACTTTAAAAAAATACACTATTAATTGGCTTTGAAACTGAGTGTATCTGTTTGTATACTTTGTGGGTTTTCCTTATTGTATGGGAAATCGTTCAAAGTCCAAATATTCCACAGGAATTACAGATACCTGAGGAGTACTGGTAATTATTTGTTTCTGGTAGTACCCACCCTGTGTTGGGTATTGAAGAATGTAAAGAAAGCACTATTACTGTTTTAATTGTTTTTCTGCTTCAAAGGCAAAGATGAAAAGGAGTGTGCATGGGGGGATACTTACATTATGTGAGCAGACTCTATATGCTATATCTTAATAATTTGAAGTTTTAATAATGTTTTTTAAGATACAGAGAATCCCCGTCTAGTTTCTATCTAGCAGGTATTAGATAACTGATTTTTTGTAGGTATCACTGTAGGAGTGGGCCTTCAGGAAGGATTTGAATGCCCAGAAAATAGTGACCTTGGGGACCCGCTCAGAAAGAGTTCCATGTGTAAGGAACCACCTAGAAGCAAATTTAGACTGCTGCGGGAAAAGTGGACAAATGGTAAGTGAGGGTGGGGTGATAAACACAGGCAGAAGCACTTCTGTAGACCCTCAAAAGCAGAAAAAATAATCTTGGTTGTGAGGCAGCTGATGAAAAGGGGGTCAGTGGAGGGATTTAGATAGTAAGCTGATGTGGCTGATGTTTTCCTGTTCTGTTGCTTTCTAGTAAAGATGTAATGCATTACACTGCCAGAAAAATGGTATGGTGGATCACACTGTATTGGAAATGAATCGGAGTAGATCACGCTCTGTGTGTGTGTGTGTGTGTGTATGTTTGTGCGCGCGTGTGTTTGTTCCATTAGTCTTTCAGGAGTTAAACAAGTTCAGATTATGTGATTGTGTTTGATCTTCAAAGATATTTTGTGCTTAGAACTTACTTGTATTTTTTAATTCGCTTCATAACAGCCTTTTACTCCTGACTGTTTTTTAAATTTGAGAACAGAGATTTAGAAGCAAAGTGCAGATGTACAAAAGTGAGAGCAGAGACATGCATTGTACAAGCTGTTGTCAGGTTGGTTATGCAATATGCAATTCCTGTAGTCTGTGGATAGACCCCCTCAACATCAGTTGGTCTAATGCTGATGCAGCTGGCAGGAAGACCTTTCCTTTCTTTTGTGCATTCTCCCCCACTGCTGTCCTAACGTTCTGTTCAGGTTATCTGCACACATTTCATACAACTATATTAAAAAAAAGTTGAGTTTTAGGTACAGGGAGGCTATTAAAAGCTTAATCATGTGCTTTGAAAAATTTGATGCAGTTTATTGAATAACTTGATGCAATATATTAGGAATTGTGAAAGCTTTTGGAGAGGGTTAGCTCTGAAAGCTATCATATAAAGTAATTGCATTGCTTTGAATTGCTGTTTCTGATAACAGAGTAGTTCTGATGACTCTTTTGAAAAAGTATCAATTTTAATTTGTATTATCACTGTGCTTTTGGACTTGGTCCATGACGAGGAGTCCTGCTGCTCTAGACTCTGTACCGAGATTTCTACAGAACAAAAGGATGGCACCTCTCCATTTTTTCAGTCTTTATCAGATGCTTCTATGAAATGCAAGATAAATTAAAAAAAAAAAAAAGACAGCCCAGTCATTTAATATTATGGTAAAGATTGCTGTTTTCCTTTGCTTGCCCATGAATATCTCATCGCCTAGTGGGAGTGTTTGTAAATAAGGCAGCATTTCCCAAACTGTTTTGCTTCCTGTCTGCCTTTCAGCCAACTTCGTTCATTTGTGCTGTCTGCCCTCCAACTGCACTCTCCGTCACGGCATCCTAACCCAGGCGTGTGCTTTTACTTTTTCTCCTCATGCCTGGGGGTGTTATTCACTTGCTTTGTCTGTTGTCTCTATTTCAGTGATTCCTAGTCTGTGCTTCAAAAACATTGCATTAAATGAGAGAGCCATAAAAACACCAGAGAATCCACTTTCCCTAACAAGTTACAACAGTAGTGGCACTGTAGAGAAAGTAACACTGAGATGCACATACTAGTATGTATAGTGCTTGTGAACTGTTAGAGAGGTGTACAAGTGAGGTTAGCACCACAAGTACATGATTATTTCTTGATACAAACATGTCAGTACAGAACAAAGTAGGACAAGCATAAGCTCCCCTGACATCTTAGCACTTCTAGGAGACTAAAAGGACACAAGTCTTAAATGACTTGCCATAGATAGGCTTTGTATAAAAGTTTTATTGTTCTTGTCTCAGTATTAGGATAGCCATCTCTGTGTAAAATTCCACTGGAGATATGGCACTGTAGTTTTTACTGCTTTATATCTAGCTGAGATAACACCTTGTCCTTTGTATGCACATGTATGCAATGAACCTATGATTCAGTTTACCAAGCTGTGTTGAGGTGAAAAGTGCCTACGCTGTTGCAGAGCTGGGAGTTTAAATGAAGATTACCTCTCTATATAAACCTTTTTCCCAGCATAAAAATAATTATAGTACAGTTTTTTAAAAGCAGTGATAACAGCAAAATGAATGATTTCAATCCATGTTTTATTACCTCACCAGAAATGTTTAAATTGTTGTTTGGAAAAATATGTCAACAGAAATCTGTTGTGATTTCTGTGCCCCAACTTAGCCCTGTTGGGGCAATATATCACATTACTGTAAAGGGTCTTTTTTTTATATGAAGAACAGTTTCTGAGATGATCAGTACTGATACTAAGTTCATAAAAGAAGCAGTATAGGATATTACAGTATTTGTTTACTGGTTAGTAAAATGTTAGAATGAAAATATCAGAAACTCCATCTTTTCAGACAGTGTTAGTATTCAGATAGTGCTAGCATTAGACAAGACGAGCGTTAAACTAAACCCAACCCAAACCCACTGATTCTGTTGAAACGTGTGTTGAGTTCATCACGGTAGTACTCAAGCACTTAAGCTGTGATGAGATCCTTTGTTCCTGAAAAATGTCTTTGTAATAAGTAAGGCAAAAATAACTATCTGTTTTTTTTCCTCTTTCGTGCCTGCATCTGATGGGAAGCCTACTTTCTGCTAAAATTCTGTGGGAGAAGAATTACATAAGAAGATATTTATTTTTAATTGCAGTTGTCACATTAAGCTGCAGTGTTACTCACCAAGCAAAAAATTATTAGATAATGTGCGTATAAAAAGTAGAAAATGTCTTCTGAATTTCTCAGGATGTTTTATTTAATTTCTTTCTAGAATTGCCAGGATGTAACTTCTGGCTTTAATATTGATGGAATTTAGAAATGTCTTCTTGTTTTCACATATGTGCTTACATAACATGTTAGCATTTTTTTCCCCGCTGGATTCCTAGTTGTTCCCTCACACATCCATCTTTTCTTCTCAGACCTGCCTAGTCAGCCTTTCTACTTCTATAAGGAAGTTGTTGCTTCTCTCCAAGGAAGAGCCTGTTGAAAATGTGTACAACTTCAATGCATAGATAGTACTGTTACAAAACAGAAAGGCATGTTCCTTTGACAAAAATAGCTAATTCAAGACTTTCCTAAAATTGTCTGAACTTACGTACCTAAAGCTATAATCAATGCTTTAAAAGAGAAAAGATATAAACCTCAGAAGAAGTTTTTTATTTGTCAGTCTAATAGCGCTGTGTGCAGACTGTTTGAAAGTGTGTGCTCACAACTGTTATGTAGGAAGGATCTGGATAGACAAATCGAATGCAGGGTCTGATGTAAATTAGTAAACATGCGAGAATAAAAACTTTATAAGGACTAAGATCTTCTCTTTCCAGTTTAGAGTTCTGTTTTTCTTTTTTTTCTTTTTTTTTAATACCGCACTGCTCGTGTGGTGAAGTGTTCCCACTTCTGAAGACCTTCTCCTGTGGATTGCTTATGATAAATCACTTTTCTTTTTTCATGCTCTGAACTACAGTGGTCTTCCAGAAGCAACTAAGCATTTATGATTTGCCAAATGTTTGGCAGAAGGAGGATAAAAGCCTTCTACTTCTCATGGAGAAGGCCAGGTGCCAAATACAGTAAAACTGCCTTGGCTGTTTAGGTATTTGCTGAGCTTTCATCACTGTAACAGCTGAATGTCCCTTCTTTGAACAGAAATGGAGTACCTAGTGAACACTCTTTTTTGGTTCTATAGGCAATGCAAGAATTACTTTTTTTTCTTTGTACCTATGTAAGCTGCATCTTTTCGGTTAGTCTTAATTTTCTTGCTTGTTACTATAGGGAAGTTAGTTTAAGGTAGCTGGTGTTGAGTTTTCTTTTGAAGGCAATAGTTATACTTACAACTGCTAGAGCATTCTGTTCTAAATATGAGCTACTGCCAAGAAAACTGCCGTCTACTCCACTGAGCTTACTTCTGATGGTTTTCTTTTGATTGTGGTCAAAACTGCAGGATATGTTTTCTTGTGGTCGTGGTCCCTCCGCTAGAGGTGTGTTTCTAGAGAGTTTGGAAGAGGATAAGAGAAAGCCTCATAGTTGAAAGCCATCTTGAAATTGCTATGGTACCAGTAGAATTGAGTGGTACAAAGGTGGATCAGCACTGGAGTACAGCAATGTAATAGCACAAGGAGGCTGATCGGTATGGCCAAACCATTGCACTTCAGTAGTAGGTCTTCATACAGCTAGATAAAAGAAAGTGTTCCAGAGCAACTTTTGCTGTCTGGGGTGCCCAGTTAGATAACAGTGTGCCGACAGAAAGCCTAAATAGTAGCTTTGAGCAGCTTTAAGGGGTTCAGATAGGCTTGCATAGCAAATACCAGGAGTAGAAAGGCAGCAGTGTCAAAAGATGAACTTTGTCATTCCCAGCAGCATCTTCGGCCTTGCTCAGCTCTGGGTTTGCTGCCCGAAGCCTGTTCCTGCTTGCAGCTTGAGCTGCCTGGCACTGAGGATGCTTCAGCCAGACTAGGAGCAGAGCACCTGGTGCTGTATATGTGCCCTAGCAAGGCTACCTGCACAGGCTCCAGTGCTTTGTTGGATAATGGGTGACTGCAGCTGTACCAGCTGACCGGAGTTATTGGAGGTCAGCCCTGGGGTTTCTTCACACCGACGGGACTCTTCACATGCTGTGCTGCTGAATGTGGCAAAATTTGCAAGCTTTCACTAGTCTCTTTCCAGTTTTAAGGATTTTGTGCATTAACTGTATGTGTCCAACAGAGAAATGAAGGTCCGTGGGTTGTCACGTTGACTCTGGCATAGTGAGGAGCAGGGGGAGAAGCAGGACGAATCGTCTGTTTCTTAATTCTTCAACAGAGGCTGAAGGATTTGTAAAGCTGATGGTGTAATCTGAGGGAGTTGCTTGCTAGTTTGTTAAATTGGATAGAATCTAGAGTTTCTGACAGAAGTATAAGACGAAATAGCAGATAACACTGCTGAAATTATATAGTGTACCTTGAAATGACAGTTGTTCCTGAAAATTAAACAGTTTTCTTGATCTTTTACAGTCAAGATGAAGCATAAAAACTGCAGCAGTTTTTGGTAATGGCTGAAATGCAGGCAGAGAAAGCTATATTGGAAATGCATTTTTAAAATAAATAAAAAACACGGTGTGAACCCTGAATAATTTATAGGCAAACTAGACTGAAACGACTCATAATTAAACATGGATTTGCTATCTGTTGGTTTTCTTGTATGAACGAGTTGTTTTTTTCATGATGCCAGAAAACTATTGTGTTAAAATGCTGAACTTCACAGTGTGAGTTAGGGACTGACTGTAGCAGGTAGGATGAGACAGTAATTGGCGTTACTGTAGACATTAATATTTTCCCTGATACCATAGTTCAACCATAAAATACTTTCCCTAGGCTTTTGAATGTAAATTTCCCAAATGAAGGCAAAAGAGGACCAGATCTTTAATAGACAAAGCAAAAAAGCCTTGTCTCTTTTAGGGAGGTAGCAAGAGGACTTGTGAAGCTTCTATGTAGCAGCTCCTTATGAAGGAGGATCTAGGGCATGGATAGTGGAGGGAGTTTTATTTTCCTATTCTCTTAGCTAACTTTTAAAACTTGCAAAAAAAATGTTGCAATTCATTAGTACTTAGCATCTTTAAAGTTCCTTAGGTGTCTCCCTCAAACCTGCAGAGTGTACAAGTAATGTTCTAGGTTTGGCAGCAATATTTTAAGAATCTTTTTCTCTTGCAAAGCTGATCTGTATTGCAACTGAAGTATTCAGTTTATTTCATCTCTCTCCACATAGAGCTCTTCATGTGAGGTGCTGTTGGTGTTACCCTGGTTGGCTAGTTCATACAGCTCTGATCTCAGGGAGTGCAGCTGGGTAGTGTTTCCATCTGTCTGTAGTATGGATGCTGCTAGTCATTCTCCTCTTCCAGCCCTTCCTATGATCTCATTTGGCTGTACTTCTTTTGCTGTTTCCTGTGCCTACAGCATGGAAATGGCTCACCAGGTTATGTAGTCTCTTTTGGAGGGAAAATTCCCATTCTGATGAAATTTGAGGGGTTATAATCTGCATTCCTTTAGCTCTGCCACAAAGTTGCATTTTATTGCCTCTGAGGATTAGGATCAGGAAGTTGTTTCCGGGTGTCACTGGCTGGCTGCGTGTCCTCCCAGAAGTTCAACTTGGACAGTTTGGTACAGGATGTTCTTCTGAGTTGGATGTGTGCCTTCCTACCTTGCAGCTACCAATTACTCATGCCTGTTGGCTTGCAGTGGCCTGGCCATACTGATTAGTGTCTTTTTAATTTGCTGTGGGTGTTTTTGCGGAACCTTAATTTCAACTGTAGCTTGTACACCATTGTAAACTCTCTTTTTGTTATCTAAGTAACACCTGCTTGAGTGTTTTGTGGTAATTATGACTGCTGCTTGTTGTTCTTTGTAGTCTCATAGTATTGAATTCATTTATTTGTGGTTAAAGTACTGTGCTTGTATGTCAAGGCCCTTGTTTCTAGACAGGGGATTAATTTCTTCTTACACTTGCTTTCAGTCCAAAAGAGTTTTTTGGCCACATTTCATAAAATTGTTGCCACTTTATGAAGTATGGGATAATAAACATACTCTTATGCTCTTAAGAAAGCTTTTAAAATGTTTGTGCTTTGTGTGAAAGGACTTGAGATATTTTTAAATATACATTTTCTGTGTGTTACCCTTTAAAAGAACCAGTACATCCAGTTAAAAACTCTACTCAACAGATACATTACAAGATGTGTATGCAAGAATATAGGTTTTCTTAAAATAAGCTTGCCTTCTACATTTTTTAGTTGATTTATTTTCTTTCTGATACCATTACTTGCCTTGTTATTCTTGTTTGTAAAGTTTGAACTCCTCGTCATTTCTATCAAAGCTTTTTACTTTTCTGCCTCTCTGCATTTGTACTGTAACTTCATGATGCATATGCTGTCATTTAGCAACCTCTTTCATAAAGTTTTTCATTCTGTGTACTAATATGTTTTTAGTTGTTTTGCTGAGAAGATAGGTTTGAAATAGTGTTACCCACCTTTTCTTATTCTACCCCCCCTGCCAAAAAAAGTATGTAAGAGATATTAGCAAATAAACCCATGGTAAACTAAATTTTTTCTGAAACACTTTTCTTTTTTTCTTTTAGTTCCTGGAATAGATGGCGGTGGGTTAGCTGATGCTAGTCTCACAGATTCCTACTTTAGTACCAGCTTCATTGGCGTTAATGGATTTGGAAGTCCCGCTGAAACAAAGTATCCCATGATGCAGGTAATAGCAGTATATTGTATAGTGTTTCGTTAGTTCTGGCTGGCATTACACCAAGAAAGGGAAAACTGTTCAAGAGGCAGGAAAAATGGAGCCTCCTGGTGTGTGTCACCTTGTAGGATATACAGAGTATATACTCACTTTAATCTTGCAAATGGAAATGAAACAATATCATTGCTTTAAAATTAGTTTGTTTTTATTGGCATTTATCTGAGCTGTTGCATTGGGCTTTGCCACATACATTAACTCTCTGTTCCTAGATTTTTCTTTAGGCTCATAGCTTATTTTGATAGCCTTTTAGTAAATATATAAAAATTAGATTTTGAAACATTTCAAAGATCAAAAGTCACTGAAGCAAAATGTGAACTGTCAAACCTGTAAGTTACTAGGCAAAAATTTCAGAATTTGTAAACTTGGTCTCTGGTGGTGTTCAGTGATGTTAAATTCACATTTAAATCTTCTGAAATGTTTTCTTGTATTTATAGTGTTCTGTAGGTGTTGGCATAGGAACTCCCATGAGGTGGAATTTATTGTGTAGGTAGTTTTGTGCAAAATTTACAGCAAAAGGCTGTCATATTTAAAACCTAAATGAGTATCTATTGAATTAACACATGAAGTACTATAGTAACTCCCTCAAACTGTTATGATTTTTGAAAGCTGAAAGGAAGATGATCTCTCCCTGTACTCAAAGGTTTAATGAACCAGTTTCTGGTAAATGAAAGAGAGCAAGTCAAACAGTTCGCACTGAGTCCTGACAACAACTCTCTTCTTTTATATCAAGGAAACTCTCCTTATGAGCTTACTTTGATCTCAATTGTGGCTGTATTATGGATTGAAAAATAACTCAGCAAAAGGTGGGAAATAATTAGGTGTGTTACGTTTTTCTTTCTTTTTTTTTTTTTTTTTACTGCATGTTTTCAAGAAGGCTGGATTTTCTCATTCAACAGAATTGCAAAACTATGGAAATGTTTATTACTGACAGTGACACATGACTTAAAATGAAAAATTTTGACCTCTGATCCTGAAGTGCACTATTGAAGCTGGAAGTTACAAATTTTGGTATCACTGAGATCATATAATTTTATCCTTTTAGCGCAAAATCATTATGTTTTGTATCTTTAAACTGTATTCTGCAGCAACACTGGTGTCTTTCTAAACACAAATTTTTAATTATAGCTGTTTCTTATAGGAAGACAATAAGGCACACAGCTAACACGAATGCTCATAGGATTTTTAAATACTTTACTAATGCCTGTGAGATTACAGTCAAGGCGTTGTGTTTCGCTTTGAGAAAAGAGAAGAAATTGATGTGCCTCTTACCCATTGGAGGCTAAGGAAAATTACTTTTGAAGAAGGATTTCATTAGTGTTGAGAAAGTGCTTACAGGCATTAAACTACAGTTTAAAAAGCATTCTTATATTGATTTTTTTTTTCTTTGAATCATGTAATTTAAGTTCTTGTTTGCATAGGTAAAGCTGGTAACGCTGTCTGTTTTGATTGTATGTCAGCTTCTAAATTAAGTCCATACTGACAAAGTTTAGCCACTTGGAATGTGGTTTTCCATGTCATTCAGCCCTTTGGAGAACAAGGTGAGGGAAGAGTCTTAGTGACTTTTACTTTAAATAATACTAATGTTTATGGTTTGGAACAGAGACTTTAAATCTGATAGATTGGTGGTTGTGTCAAGGATATACCTTTTGCTCTCTCTCTCTCTGAAAATTTGCCCAGATTTTGTCACTTGATTAAACCTTTGCAAAACTGGTTTATATAGACCCACTGGAGACTTCCTAGATGTTAGATAATTTCCCACAGATGTAGTCTGCGTTGGCATGTTCCAGCTTGAGTACATTCTTGCAGTTACAGCTCTGGCCTAATCTAGGCCTTGCCTGAACTCCGAGCAGGAATGATGATCTGCTTCATTTCACTCTTTCCTTTTCTTCCACTTCAGACTGAAGCAGCATGGAAATGGATCTGTATTTAATGAAAAAGAGAGCCGCATCTGTGTTAATTGGAGCATAGGGGTGTATCAGGGAAAAGAGACTTATGCTGTGAGCTTAGAGATAAGTGAATAAGGAACTAGTAAAGACTGAGCAAAGGGACTGAAGCCAAGAGGAGATATTGGTGGGATACTCACAGAACGGGGACTGGAATTGCACAAGTGAAAAACAGAGAAATTGGGACAAAGAAACAAGTTGGCATAATGCAAAGTAGGGTGGAGAGAACAAATCCATGTGCCTATTTCTCTCCAGGTCCTTGAATCAAACTAAAGATACTGAAAATTTAGTGTTCTGCCATCAAGGAAACATCAGAAGTCTTCTGTAGAATATCTCATTAGCCTCTCAGTTTTGCTTTTGCAGATGAAAACATCAGTTCCATCTATGAGTTACTTAGTCACCTCTGGTGGATCTGTGCAGCTCACAAATGGAGACATCAGTGATGCAACATGAGGAAACTTTTTCAGCTTATTTTTTAAAACCAGGAAATTGCACAAACATGCAAATAAACACACTGCTAGAAAAACACTAGTAAGATGCAGTTAGATGTTAAGAAATGTTAAGTTTAGGTTGCCAGTGCAGCTGTATTGGGTTTGCGTGGCAAGGTTTTGGTAGCAGGGGGGTTACAAGGGTGGCTTCTGTGAGAAGATGTCAGAAGCTTCCCCCATGTTTTATAGAGCCAATGCCAGCTGGCTCCAGGATGGACTCACTGCTGGCCAAGGCCGAGCCCATCAGTGACAGTGGTAGCACCTCTGGGATAACATATTTAAGGAGGGGGGGGGGAAAAACCTACGCAACTGCAGCTGAAGAGAGGAGTGAGAATATGTGAGAGGAACAACTCTGCAGACATCAAGGTCAGTGAAGAAGGAGGGGGAGGAGGTCCTGCAGGTGCCAGAGCAGAGATTCTCTTGCGACCTGTGGTGAAGACCATGTTGAGGCAGGCTGTCCCCCTGCAGCCCATGGAGGTCCATGGTGGAGCAGATATCCACCTGCAGCCCATGGAGGACCCCACGCCGGAGCAGGTGGATGCACCCAAAGGAGGCTGTGACCCCGTGGGAAGCCCACGCTGCAGCAGGCTCCTGGCAGGACCTGTGGCCCTGTGGAAAGAGGAGCCCACGGTGGAGCAGTCTGCTCCTGAAGGACTGCACCCTGTGGAAGGGACCCACGCTGGAGCAGTTTGTGAAGAACTGTAGCCCATGGGAAGGACTCGTGTTGGAGAAGTTCATGGAGGACTGTCTCCTGTGGGAGAGACCCCACGCTGGAGCAGGGGAAGAGTGTGAGGAGTCCTCCCCTGAGGAGGAAGGAGTGGCAGAGACAATGTTTGATGAACCGACCGCAACCCCCATTCCCTGTCCCTCTGCACCGCTTGGGGGGAAGAGATAGAGAAAATTGGGAGTGAAATTGAGCCCGGGAAGAAGGGAGGGGTGGGGGGAAGTTGTTTTTAAGATATAGTTTTTATTTCTCATTATCCTACTCTGATTTGACTGGTAATAAATTGAATAATTTCCCCAAGTCAAGTCTGTTTTGCCCATGACAGTAATTGGTGAATGATCTCTCCCTGTCCTTATCTTAACACACGAGCTTTTCGTTGTATTTTCTCTCCCCTGTCAACTTGAAGAGGGGGAGTGATAAGAGCAGCTTTCGTGGGCACCTGGCGTCCAGCCAGGGTCAACCCACCACAGCACCACAGTTATATAATGAGATGTAGTCCTCATAACATTGTACAATTTTTGTCAGTGGGGAAATTATAAGTGGGACTTATTCAGGACACAAGATGCATGGTGCATGAGTAATAAGCATCCATTTGATAGTTGATTAAGTGTTCATCTTATGGTTCCATGCCTTATTCCTGCATGCTGTTCACATCCTTCTTGTGAACACTGTTAGTGGCAGTACACTTTCCTGTGCAGGTTATGATTATTGCATCCAACTTTGTGGAACGCTTTCCTTATGGAAGAAGAAAGTAGTCTGCATTTTGTAGAGGCATGGGAAGAAAAAGGATGGCAATTAAATGAATTAAACAATTAACCCCCCCCACGCCGCAACAGTGCTGGCAAACTAGAGACCCCAGGGTTTTTGAAACTAACCTGTACAGCTGGAAGGTGAGGAAGGGAGTTAATAACCACCCGTAGAGAGCTTGGTTCATGTTGCTTAACTGGCATCAATCTAGCAAAGATAGTAATAGTCAGTCTCTTCTGGGTAATGCTCATTTTCTTTTACCATGAGGTAATCTTTCTGCAGTCCGTGCTTTATTCACTAGATACCTTCCAACATAATCATCAGGGATTCAATAGATGAGTCGTCTTGACTATTCCTAATTAATCTCCAGAATGTATTTGTCATGTGCAGCAAATAAAACCAAGGTTTGTTGAAAAGAGTACGTGATTGTGTATATTGGGGTTGTTATAACGCATATGTAATGGCGCCAAATTGCCTCAAGCAAAGCTATATCCAAATTTTGCAATCATCACGTTTCTGTGTGCAGTGTGTTAAGTGTGTTTTTGTGTGCATCTGTGTTACGGTGTTAAGTAAGCAGCAAAAGGAAGGAAAGTAAAAGTGGATTGTATCGTGATGAATTGGGGAGGGGATGTGCTTCTTTGATCATAAATAATATAGGTGGCTAGTGGTCAACATTTCTGCAGACTGGATATTTCTGACTTTGAGATTTCATCTGTATGTGTTGAATATTTTATGAGATCTAGAACATTTAATTGGGGTTAAATTAGTGGTGAGCATGCAGTTAATGGCAATGCTCAGTTTGCAGTAGAAAAAAAGAGTAAAAATCCTTGGTACAGTTCAGAAGAGGCAGGACTTTTGAAGTGGCCATGGCTCTAATTCTTCTTTTTTCTTCCTTTCTGAAAAATATCTCTTTGCCTCATCCTTCCACTCCTCCTACCTCAAAGGTCTTTGCTGTTAGCCAACCTTTCATTGCCCCCCATTGGCCTCTTCTGTTGTTACTAACTAGTTTCCTATTAATTAATCATCTCCTGTCCTCATTGGTTTGCGTTCTCCCGTAATACAGTTTTGTTTCATGTGTCTTTTCTTCCCTGTATCTGCATGTGCTTTCATATACTACTTTAGCAGTATTGGCCTCCGGCTTATCAAAGCATTTTCTCTTTTCCCCTTCTCTAACTAATAAGAGAGCAGGGCTGCACAACACATGGCCTGCAGGCTGCATGCTGTCCTTGAAGCTGTTCTTTTTCTTATTGGCATATCAGCAGCCAAGAGACAGTCAGAGGTGTGGTTCAAGAAGCAGCTCATTGCTTTTGGCTTTCCCAGCAGTGAGGAGGCAGGAGCTGGCTGGCCAGGATTCCTCTGACTCTCGGCTGTTTGCTCAGTCGCTCTTCATGTGCCACTTGGCTAGCTGGTGTCTGTGTTCCTCTGGCATTAGTGCTGCCTCTTGACTAACTCATGGCTTGATCAAAGATACAGGTGGTGCCAGAAGGAGCTTTAGCAGTATTATGTTGGGATGGTAAAAGGCTATGTGAATAGTCTTGGGGAATTTATAGCAGGATGAGGCAGAGGAGTACCTTGATGTTAAAACTTCTGATATCATACTAGAATTGAGCAATTTGGTTGTAAGAGCATGAAACAGTAGAAGGTGTCTTCATGCATATTACTTCACAGAAATCCAGTTTTCCTTATTTTGATAGGATGAGATTTATAACCACATGGCTTCCATTGGACTGCAGGTTATGTAGAAAGTAAGAATCTCAACTTTTCAATTAATCACTCTAACAAAAATAAAAAAGGAGCTAATAGTCTTCAGTATTAAAGTTGGCAAAGCCAAGCAATGGAGAAGAATTGGTCTTGCTTGTTTTCACCATGCTAATGTTGGTATGCTAAGTGTTCTTCAAAAGCCTGAGAAGTAGAGACCATGCTCACTTCAAAGCCTTGCAGCTGAATAAACACAAAGACCTTTGTTTCCATTGCTGCATCTGCCAAGAGTCGAGTAATAAAACCCTCCTTATAGCACAGAAGCTTGTAAATGTCTTCAATTTTTAACTGTTGAGAACCGAGTGGAACTACAGATGTGCTATTTTAAATGTAAAATTATGCAGTTGTTTACATAATGCTTTCCGAAGAAATCCAGTTGCTTTAGTTCAAACGTTTGCGAGTGGGACATGGTGCCAAATATGCTAACTGTCAAAGACAAGTTTTGGATTGTTTAGAAAAGAAAGCAAAAGGTATCACCCTTCGTAGGTCACAGAATCTGACAACTAAACAATGATTTGTTTGGTTGTGACAATCTCATTCTTTTGCAAGATGACTTCTTTTATAGTCCAATTAACATTGTTCTAAAAATTACAAAGAAATATTCTGAAATCTAGTTCCAATAAAACAGTATTAAGATGAAGAGAATAGCTTGTGACATACTACAAAATATTTTGAGATAACATATTTAGCACAGGAATGAACCTGAGGAAAATGCTTATTTTCTGAGGGTTAGGGTGAGGAATATGGACACACAGGGAACAAATGCCATCTCTTATGTATTTTGAGGAAAAGAAATGGTAGAGAAGAAAGCAAAAACCTTCATTTAAGATAAGTCTTGTAACATAAGCTATGTAAAATTAGATTTAATTGTGTGCAGCAAAGCTTTATTCATCCTCTATCTTGATGAGAATTTTGTAACTATATGCTTTAGTGGAGGGAGATGAAAGCAAAGCAAACTTGTCTTAAGTGCAGCTATAATTTTGGGTTTTGCTACTGAACATTGAAGGGTGGAGGCAAGGTGGTGTATACCTTTAGAAGGTGGAAATATTTCTTGTAACACTTCTCTTCCTAGCATACTGCACCAGGGAAGTATTGAAAAGAAAGTGAATGGTGACCTGGGCTGCATTAGGTAAAGCATCGCTAACAGGTCAAGGGAGGTGATCCTTCCCCTCAGCTCAGCACTGGTGAAGTCACACCTGGAGTGCTGGGCTTCTCGGTACATGAGAGACATGGACGTACTGGAGAGAGTCCAGTGAAGGGCCACGAAGGTGATGAGGGAACTGGAGCATCCCTCCTGTGAGGAAAGGCTGAGAGAGCTGGGGCTGTTCAGCCTGGAGAAGAGAAGGCTCAGGTGAATCTCATCCATGTACATAAATACCTGAAGGGAGGGTGCAAAGAGGATGGAGTCAGGCTCTCTTCAGTGGTGCCCCATGACAGGACCAGAGGCAATGGGCACAAACTGAAACGTAGGAGGTTCCCTCTGAACATCAGGAAACACTCTTTCACTGTGAGGGTGACTGAGCACTGGTACAGGTTGCCCCGGGAAGTGGTGGAGTCTCCATCCTTGGAGATACTCAAAAGCCGTCTGGACGTGGTCCTGGGCAACCAGCTCTAGGTGGCCCTGCTCGAGCAGGAGGGCTGCACCAGTTGGCCTCCAGAGATCCCTTCCCACCTCAACCCCTCTGTGAGTCTGTGAAAAGTGTCAAATCCTCAAAACTATTATTAAAATAGCAACCTAATATGGAAATTATTTTTACAGTGATGCTGTTGATCTGCTGTCAGTGTTGTCTTAAAGTCTGTGTGAAAGTAATACTTTTTTTAGAAGACCTTAACTTGCAGTGGTTCTGAATAGGAAATGCTAGTACGCAATAGGCTGTCTTATGTCTAGGTAAGATAGTGATTCACTTTGAAAAGAGTTTCATTTTTGACTCAGTACCTTTTCACACAGTCTCCTCCTAAGAGGAAAGGAGTTACTTTGATTAATGCTGGTGCTTGAAGGAGTAGTAAAAACTTCTGAACGAGCGTGTTCCCCTCCTGTAACTTAATTGCTTGAATATTTGGGAATTAACACAGTATTCTGAAAAACTTTATTTCTCCATTTTTCCGTGAAATTAAAGAGCCTGTATTTTGTTACTGGTGGCAGGTTCAGCAGTGGAAGAACTTTAAGCTGAAACCTCAGGTTAAATCTTTGGACAGGGATGAATGTGGCAGTTTTGTTCTGCAGTAGCTTTCTTTTGAGATGTGAACAGAAACAACTTTTTAATTCCTTTAAAAGGAGAGGGGCAGGATGTATGCCAGTCAGCCTAGTTGAATTTTAACTAGTGCTTAAAGAACCTCAATAAATCATAGCAATAGGCAGGCAAAGAAAAGGAGTTTATATGGAACTGAGTAACACTGGTGTGGCATTTCGTTAAGACAAAGTTGTCTTTCTATATTAACTTCCATATGGTGAAAGTCATGATGTACTAAAAAAGTCTGAAGCTCTCATATGTGTGTGCTTGCCTTGCCTGGCAATAGGAATGAATAGTTCATTTTCATCTCCTGTTAATGGTTGCTCTTACCTTTCTGGAGCTTTCATCTTTTGGGCTTGAGGTTCTTGTGATTGCATTCTTCTTGACATTGAATTTGTATGAAAAATAGTTCAACGCCATTAGAAGAGATTGAGAAGTGTTACTTAAAATCAAAACTGCCTTCTGGAAAACACAAATAACAAATAGTACTTGGGTTTTCTTTCAAGACATTTTCAGCCTGACTTGGTAAAAATCAGATACAGAAATAACCTTCATTAAGACTAAATGCTTTTGGGTGTGGTAGAAATTTTAATATTAAAACTATTTAAAATCCTTTACTGATTACATGCAGGACTTCTATGGATAATGTTAAGATAAGAAGCTTGTGCATGTGTAATAAAAGTGAGCAAAATGAAAAATTCATGAAAGCGAGTGTTGAAGTGGAGGTTTTTAACCTCATTCAAGGTACAGCTTACAAGCAGTTGTTAAAGCAAGAGCTGCCCAAGATCAGTGAGAGAAGCTTTGGTTTCTCAGAATGCTGGTTCATGTAAAATATGTTTGCACCTTGAACAAGACTTGGCTCTGTAAAAAGTACAGTTGATGTTCATAGGCTTTGTTTGCACACTGCTTTCAGAATTCTGAACAATGTGTTCTGTTGCAATCTGTTGTCTCCCTTGCATGCGCTATATGTTTTTAGTGATCATATCAGCACTGATTTTCATCATCGCAGTCACCTATTCACATTGCAAGTCTGTTGATTGAACGTTTAACTCCTGTCCTTAAAGAGGTGGAATATCGATGGCACAAAAGTGCTTGGTTCCAAGTTTAAGCCACATGCTTAACCATCTTTGATACCAACCCAGATCTCAATATCATGTTTATCCCTGTTCCAACAGACCGTTAGCTCTTGCATTAATGAGTGTTATAAATAGTCATTAACACTATTTTTGTCTACGCCTGGACAAATTTTGTGCAAATCTGAAAGGTTCCCTTTGGGAATTGTCTTCCTAAACCACTTCTGCTTATAAGGATCAGTGTGGATGTATCAAATGCCAAGAAAAGATGCATGATAGGGATGCTTTTTAAATATTTGTGAAAAACTATTTAACCTCTTTCCATTGCTTAGTCAGGAAGGGAATATGACGTATGAATAGTTGAGCTCCTATAATCCAGAAATTATTTATTTTGATGTATTCTTATTTTGATGACGGTGAGCAGAAGGATGGGCATCCCTGAACTTGGGCAAGGTTGTTAACTTAGTGTGGGTCTCCCGAAGTGTTACCTTGTTTTGTAGAAATAAGTAAACTTTGCTTCACTAGAGGCATCCCTTTTGTGTAAAGAATTAATTGCTGATCAATAATCTTTAGTGAGAGTTACATTGTGTCAGTTCAGTATATTTAGGAACATGAGACACGTGGCATCAAAATAAGGAAAGAGCATACTGCAAACAGCTTTCTTCATTTAAGTCTTGGAAAAGCTGAGGGTTTACATGGTATTTACATGTGTACTTATATTACACATACTGTCCTAGGACATCTGCATGTGCTACAGTTCCGCTTCATATAGTACTAGGTACTTGTACTGAGTGAAGAGTTGTATCAGAGAAGCCTGAGTGATTGTAGAAAGCTTGCTGTAGCAATGGAGCACAGATAATGGAAATAATACATGGGGGAATAAAGCATTGAGGGATTGAGCATGTTGTTGAGAGGGTAACGTTTGAAGATACCTGCTGAAGTACCTAAATTTTACCAAAACTTTCTTCAAGTTACTTTTCTAATAGTGCATGCTATTTTTTTTACAACTTGCTTTCCACATAAAAACTACTTTACACAACCTATTCGTTCTTCTAGATACAAGTATTAAAAGCTGCAGCTTCTGATGAAGTCAGTGGTAGTATGAAAACTGCAAATGTTGAGAAACTTGAATTGCAGTAGGTTTACGGTTCTACCATATTGGATAACACTCCAGCTTCTGTTGGTTCTCCTCTGTTCTTACCAAATTTACTCGAGAATATTGATCTTTCTGGTCAAGAATTAGATGAAATGGCATTGAAGTATGATGTAGTAAGCTTCTTGCCCTCTGTCATGGTTTAACCCCAGCTGGCAACTAATCCCCACACAGCTGCTCGCTCACTCCCCCCCGGTGGGATGGGGGAGAGAATTGGAAGACTAAAAGTGAGAAAACTTGTGGGTTGAGATAAAGACAGTTTAATAAGTAAAGCAAAAGCCACGCATGCAGGCAAAGCAAAACAAGGAATTCATTCACTGCTTCTCACTGGTAGGCAGGTGTTCAGCCATCTCCAGGAAAGCAGGGCTCCATCACATGTAATGGTTAATTGGGAAGACAAACACCATAACTCCAAACATCACCTTCCTTCTTCTTCCCCCAGCTTTATATGCTGAGCATGACGTCATATGGTATGGAATATCCCTTTGGTCAGTTGGGGTCAGCTGTCCCAGCTGTGTCCCCTCCGAACTTCTTGTGCACCCCTAGCCTGCTCGCTGGTGGGGTGGTGTGAGGAGCAGAAAAGGCCTTGACTCTGTGTAAGCACTGCTCAGCAGTAACTAAAACATCCCTGTGTTATCAACGCTGTTTCCAGCACAAATCCAAAACATAGCCCCATACTAGCTACTATGAAGAAAATTAACTCTATCCCAGCCAAAACCAGTACACCCTCTGCCACCAACATTGAGATTGGCTGTGGAAAAATGTAAGCATAAAGAGCAACTCCAGTGACCAGTTTAGAGTCTTAGTCTATGTCTAGACTACTAAATTAGACATGCCTGGAAACTTTCCTTGATGCTTAGGGCCAGCTGGCACAAAGTGACCTGTTTGTGCTGGTGTACGCTCACCCGCTAAAGCAGAGGCTGCATGCAAACTGTCTATTTGAAGGGATCTCAAATCTTTTCACTGCTCAATAGTGCCTGGAAATTGGCTAGGAGAGTCCTGGTTGATGTGGGCCAAAAGCATGCCAGGAAATATTTAATAAATTACTGGTAGCCTCACTTAGTGATGGAGAACACTTCCTGACCTTGCCGTCCTTTTCTTCTTGCACTTTTTCTTCCTGTTGGGAGACAGAAAGAAAATGGTCAAAGAAAATAACAAGTAGGAGTAAGGAGAGACACTTTAGACTTCTGTATCAAAGCAGTGGTAGCTCCTAGAGCAGCACTGCTTCACTTAGTCCAGTTTATTGCTAGCCTATATCTCTAGAGGAATGTAGAAGCAGGTTGGCGCCTAGGAGGAATAGAGAGGGTTTCAGGTGTCTTGCTGGCTTACAAGAATTGCATGATTTTGCTGAAAGGTCTCAAAAAGTTCTTTTTAAAAAGTATCTATGAAATGCTATACTAATTTGAGTAATTTTTGTTGGAAAAGTTTCATGTTGTGATGATAGTGTGTAACAAAGGGAGGAGTTGTTTCAGGAGTACAGTGTGAAAGAATGTTTAAAGGAGATAAGTAACTGGCTTATCTAACATTTTGACGATGTACAGGAAGAGAACCATAGGTTTGGTAGACCCTCCCAAGTTAGAAGAAATTCATGAAGATAGTCTTTTGTTTTAAGATACAGTCACTTTTGGTTTGCATTTGCTCTCCTGCAAAATGCTTTATTTTACTAAACATTTTTGTCAACTACAAACCAGTGTCTGCTTGGAGTATTTATTAGGTGGAGAATGAGCACAGGTTTCATAGTCTCTTCTTAAAACTTTCTAAATACCATCCCCAGTGCTCTCACTTAGTCTTTTACAGCTTTATTTTACATGTACAGTTTTGTCTTTTATTTTTGCAGAGGATGACAAATAGCAGCAGCTCCCCTAGCCTTCTCAATGACAGTGCCAAGCAGTATGCAGGCCATGGTAAGTGCTTTTAAAGTAATACGTATAAAGGCATGTTTGGAAATTCAAGAGATTCACTTTAGTAAAACTGAGACTTAAGGGAGTTTTTTTTCTCCTCTGATTTGATTTGAGATGCAGTTGAACTTTATTTTTTAATGGTAGTGTATTGTGTGATTACTTGTAATCCAAAGCTGAAGTGCTACTGAACTCATAAATTTTCAGCCTTCTCTTTGCTCCAGTGGGGAAAACACTGAAAAAAAAAACAACCAACAACCAAACAAAACCCCCCAAAACTCCACAAAAAAACCCCACAAAAAACAAACAAACAAACAAAAAATCATTATTGGTCTTCTCACTTCAAGTGAAATGCTAGTTTGGATATCCACTATAAAGCACTCATAGCTTGAATAAGCATTTATGTTGTTCCACAGTAGTATCCCTTTTTATTGTGCTTTTCAAGTAAGTTATTGTGTGGAAGGAATGTACAGGTTTTTATTCTTAAATTTAGGCTGGATGGTTTTTGTGAAATGTATCACATAATTGATGATTTTTAATAGATGTTTTGTCCTGTAAACAGTACTTTACATCTTAATTTTTTTTCCCTGCTATTGGGAACATGGTTTTCAATCAAACAAAATGCCTCCATAGTGCAGGCCAATATACTCGCTAAATTACTGTGGAAGGTATATTGAGCTTCTGTAATGCACTTTTCAGAATTGCTATCCAAATTATAACAGGCACTGCAGATTATTTCAGCTATATCTGTCAAACTAACTTCTTTAAAGAAGAGGATGCTACAGCCTTATGGCAAGGACATACATTTAAAATATATTTCTGCTCTGAAAATTGCTGTTAAAATGATGTTCTAGAAATCCATTTGCATGTCTAACCCTGCAGCTAGTCTACTTGGGTTATAATTTTTTAAGCATGGTAGTAACTACTGTAAAATTCACTTGCTTGGAAGTTGAAATTTGTGGGTTCGTTGTTTCCTCCCCCCCGGTTCATTTCCAGTAGGTTTTGTGATTAATTCTACGTTTTGTCCCACTGAACAATTAGCTATTCAAGGCAGTGGAGGTCTCCAGTTTTAAATGCAGTCAGAGTTTGACTGTGACAGGCCAAACAGTGATGGTGATGCATGCGAAGGAGAGAAACCAGACTGACTTTTGGAAACCAGCTTAAATTCTGTTGTGTCTCAGGTCCTTTTCTTCCCCACCTCCCTAAGCTGTGCTTCACTTATAGAATTACCCTTTTAAGGAGTATTGATTAATGTTGAAGAAAGTGTTTCATCAAAACACCACTGTTTACAGCTGGCAGTCATCTGCTAATTTGACAGCTCTGCCCATGCAGTTTGGTGTTTTAAGTTGCATCTGTGATTGTTATTCATTTTTAATGCTTCAACTCTGGAAGGGACACATAGCGATAAAGAAAAAGCAGTAAAAAGCTACTAATAGAATGTAGACTTTTGCTACCTTTAGTTCTGATTTAAATTTGTGCAGAACAGTGACAGGACAAATAAAATCCACGTCATTATTTGTAAGAGTATGTTATATAGATTACTAATTTCAGGTAACTGGAGAGGAAGGCTTTGAAATGTTAGATGGAGATTAAATAATGTCAACAGCAGTTAAACTTACTAATTTCTGCTAATGAGCTCCATTTCAATTGAGCAGTTGCACAAAATCTAATAAATGCTGTG
>VYZW01009547.1:1886-23003 GCA_013401315.1 Balaeniceps rex
AGTAAAATCAATAATCCTGAATTCAATTTTTTGACCACTCAGTGCAATATCACAATTATTTTAGCAGGCAACATACACAGCCATCCTATCTGTAAAAACTATAGTTTGCAAGATGACACACAAATGGCAAGTAGAGGACCTTGGGGAAAGTATGTACAACATCTAGCACATCATTTTCAAGAGGAGAAACAGAAGAACAGAAGCCAGTTATCACTGAAACTATTTTGTGGGCAAGAGATATTGCTGCATGAAACAGTCACCAAGTAACACAGCACAAATTCAGAAAGACCAAAAGATGATAAAACTGTACCACAAAACACCTCTGCTTCATGGGACAAAGACTGGTAAATCTAGAATAACTGCAAGGTATTTTTAGCAATCAGTCTTTGTGATTGAATCAAATATACTTTTAAACTACGTTTAGAATACTCCTGAATTCTATCAGTTAGATAAATTGGAAGGATATTCCAAGGATTAGGATCGTGCCTTGGCAGAGTTTAATTGCATAAACATTATTTAAACCATTTCACCCTCTCTCCCCACACTCCATATACTTTACACTCAAGAGATATTAACCACTGTCTTTCAGAGATGGCCTAAGACTCTCAGGAATTGTTCTCAACTGGTATTCTGCTTTTACTTCAGGCTTGAAGAAGTGTTTGTGCACTCAAAACCTTGTCTAAGTTCTCAAACAGTATAGCTGGTCCAATAAAGAACATTTACTTCTATCTTTCTGCATAAGGTGGAAGGAACAATTTCACCTGAGAATTACGAAAGGTAATACATTATTTGTAATCATGATGAGGGAATGCCAAGACATTATGGATAGTGCCTGACCAGCATTCGTTTCCTTTAACATAGCACTGAACAAAACCAATCATCAAAAGGAAGTTTTGCAGAATACAAAACAGTCAGAGTGAATCAAACATGTTATATCATTTGTTCACATGAACATAAATTCGACTCCCTAACCCCAAAAAGAACCAAGTTAACTTAAAAGCATAAGGTTAGGATTCCAGAGGTGAATTTAAGTCTACATCAGCCACGCAGCCATCCACCAGGCACACACTGCAGAGAAACATTTGTTGCACAGATGGCAACACCAAATGCTGCCTCATCCATCACCATCCTTCTGCTGGAGTCTCCAGATGAGAGCTGTTTGCCTGATTCATTCAGACCAATGTCAGCCCCTGTGACCTGGTTTAGCTGTCTCACCTATCCCTGAAGATTTGGAATGAAACAGGTCAGAAAAGGTTCACCTGAAGATCAGAAGATGCCACAGCTTTGAGCAGAGGAGTAGAGATGAGTAACAGAATGGCTTGGAGGCAGTAACAACTTCCTCGGGTGACCTGACATAGCTGAATCCAAAAGAAAATCTGTGTGTAGCCATTACAGCTCTATGGATTAAGCACTAAAAACTACACTAATGACTTCTGAAGTCAGCCAGTGCAGTGCAGCCCCATTAAGTGTTTAAGCTGATCTAAACCAGCACCTCACCACCTTCACCACGAAATTTCATTCCTGGTTCTCAGTCTCCTCTTCTAAAAGATTAGCACCCTGAAACCATCTCACTTCAGGTATCAGACAAGCATCAGAGCCAGTGTAGGCATAGGAATGAAAGAGCACAAAGGCAGCACTAGCTTTAATGACTGTAAGTACACCCTAAAAGCATCTCTCCCAGTATGTTCCACAAGTACCCAGAACTCAGAAAGTCAACTGTAAACTGAATGGAAAAAATGAAGCACAAAACATTTACCGACAGCTGCTAAAAGGCAGTTAATACAGAATGACCTGGGCTGGAAGGTGCCTCTGGAAGTCTCTAGCCTAGCCCCCTGCTTGAAGCGGGGCCAACTTGTAACTTGGGTCAGGTTGGTCAAGGCCTTGTCTAGACAAGCTTTATGGAATTTCCATCGATGGAGACTTTCAACCTCTCTGGGCATACTGTTCTACAATTTAACCACTTTTATTGTGTAAAAACACCGGTTTTGATGTCCAGCTACAGTTCTTCTTGCTGCAATTTATGACTGTGTCTCTTGTTTTTGCTGGGCACTTCTGAAGAGCCTGGCTCCATCTTCAGGTAGCTAAAAGTGGTGACTAGCTTCCCTCACCTTAGTCTGTTCTTCTCTAGGTTCAAAGAATCCAGTTCTCCATTTGTGATACACTATGGTACCTACCAGTGGACTTCTACTGGACTCTCTCCATGTTTTTGATACACGTCTGCTACTGAGGGATGCAAAACAGGATCCATTATTCCAGATGTAGCCTCTTATATTGGGATCGTTAGAGACCTGAGGGAATTAGGGTCTTCAACAGGATCTAGATGTCTCTTCCCCCCTCCGCACACACCACGGGATAGAAGATAGAAAGCCACAGCAAATAAGTGCCAGTAGATACTCATTTTTATCTGTAATTCTACCAGTGAGAGACTATTACCCCAGTTTTGGATTTATTTAAACACATCTTCTGAAAAGTAGACAAGAAAACTAGGTTTTACAACACAAAGATCATGAAATTTGTAAAGGCCTGAGTGTCCAGCATGACAAATCATGTGTAGCATAGATTTATAGCTATCACCCATCAGCAATCAGCCAAATGTGTCACACAACACTGTGCTAGAACAGTAACAGCAGATTGTACAGAAGCACTCGCTGGGATTATAATTTATCTGCTGAAGGTTTAAGACAGAAAACCAACACCTCTGCACCTACAGTTAAAAGACTGAAGGTTTAATGGAAACACTGTAACTGATCGCTTCAGCAATCTAAAGCTGTGCAGCCCATCCTGACAAACTGCAAGTCCCTAGAGATATAGTATGTGATAAAGTGAAGATCAGAGGATCTTAGGACTAGCCAACCTACCCGGTTGTCCTAACCTTTTTCAAAGAATACCTAGTCCTCGCCACATTTAACCATGGAAATTAGCTCACTTGTCTGAAAAGGCATTCTCAGAAATCCTGCATCTTTTATCTTTAAAAAGAATGTGTATTAAACTGCCATGGCTATAAACCGATATTACTGAGCACTGAGACCAAAACTGTGGGCAAGAAGTGATGCACAGAAAAACTTTCAAGTTCAAGTGTTTTGAGCAGAACTTCTAAAGAGCCAGACAAAATACCAGAATGGTCTACAGGAATCAGCTCGCTAACTTGCAAGACACAGAAGGTAAGCCTTTGAATAAAGAGACCTTCAGCATGAAGGCCTATATATTTAATACCTGGAATAAACATCAAGATGCTACCAATAATATTGGAAAAAACTTTATAACATGTTAAGCTAAATACCCTACAGGAATTAACCTATTTAAATAGAGGAGTGTCTAACTCATTTTTCCTATGTTACTGTTGTATACACATCCATTGTGTCTTACCTTGGAATCAGATCAAATCTTTCAGTGCCCCTTGATTTTCAGCATCACTAATAATTTAGCTGCATCTCTGGACTCCTTTCACCCAAATCAGGGCAGCCAAAATTAATTCCACCATTGTGGATGAGACCAGAGGAATTTGCAGAATTAAGAACCAATTTTCTGATGTTAAAAAGGTTCATTTTGGTTTTAAAAGGTACAATACATTCCAGCCAACTTTACCTATTAAATGTTGCCTCAATTATGCAATGTTACAGTACCATATTCTGTACTTACTCCTTACAATAAATGTTTACCATTTATACTTGTACTTGATTTTCAAATTTAAACCAACTTCCAGATTATCAAATATCACTTTGCACTCCATGATCTTTCTTAACCACCAAGAAGGGCTTCTTCCAGGCTTCCAAAACAGTGCTAATGACCCCCAGCAAGCTGTCTTCTGTTAGCCACTGCTCTAGCACACTCACAAAACTTTAGATGAAGTCTGAAAGGTGATTGTTTAAAAACATACTTTCATTAAAGTCAGAGTTCCACAGATGCATGAAATGACAAAAAAAAAATATCTGTCTTCCAGGTCCCCGTTTATCCAAGTGTGAATTCTTCAGTGTGGTAGAATGCTTAACATTTGTACAGACTTTTTTTTTTAATGGGAAAAATGGATAAGCTTGGAGTTCCAGGTTAAACTATGGGAGTTAGACATCCAGCCCCCACATTTGGATTTGAGCACTTCCAGCTTGTTCCGCTGCCCTCCAGTTCAGTCAGTGTTAGACCAAATTCCTACTCTTTTATGATCTAAGTACATTAGAAATGGGCCAGAAAGAAAGTTTAACAGCAAAGCCTTTGAAGACTATACTTTAGCATTTACCAGCGAAAGTTAAATAAAATACTTTGTGCTCTCACCTTGTGCTGTGCATGAGTCTCTATTACATGATGATCTCCAGCTGCTCTGAGTATCTAACTAAATTTTCCTGGCATTTTCATTGATCATGAGCAAATATTCCTCATGAAGTATAAGCAAAATAAACACTTAAGACCAATACATTTTGTTAGTGTTTAATTTCTTGGATTCAATACATTGCACAAGATGGTCCAAAAAGAAAAGCCAGAACATCTTAATGTTTTTAGATTTCAGAACACTGGTAAAATTCAATTCTTAGCTTTTTCTTTCTTTTTAGATATACCAGCTCATTGTCTCATTTGCATTGTGCTGCATTATTTCTTGGCCACAAACATGTGTTTACCCGTGAAAATCTAGTGTCAGTCTTAGTTATGTGTCTTGTGAAATTCCAAATGCTCAAGCCACAAAATAAACAAAACTAAGGAAAAACCAAAACCTCAACTATTGTCTCAGCTCATATTGTGTTGTGATCCAGCCCAGTATTATGCAAATACAGATAAAATGTGTATGGTAAAACTGAGTCAGAGTTTACTCAGCCTCTTAGGTAGACTTTTAAAGAGCTTGTAAAATGCATAATTTCTTAATATCAGCCTATACAGTCAAACCTTGCTAATTCTCATTTGGTTAATTCACCAACCAAACAATTCAAATCTTTTGATGCACGGCTTCTACTATTAACTTCTCATTATTTTAACAAAATACACCACAATACTTAAGTTTTGTTATTAAAGTACAAATCCAGATAGCTGAAATTTGTACTGAAAAGTACAAATTGAGATAGCTTAATACAACCAAATTTGACAGCACTCTTTTCAAAAGAAAGAGGTTGGACCATGTCCCACATAAATAAAACAATCTGCAAGACAGTTAAAGAAGACTTAACTTCTGCTGGACCTACTATATATTTTCTCCATCTATCTTATTTCACAATAAGAAATTGGCAAACAAATATGGATTACCATATCTTATTATTGTGAATTATGTACTTACTTCAAAAGTATACTTATTATTCTATTTTTCAGTGATGGCAAATAAGCATTTTCTCCATTAGAAATTTTTCAGGCAATGACTTCAGTCAAGCCTACATTTAGCTACATCGTCTCTTTTAGACATTTCGGAAGTTCAAGTTTACAAAGGACTCCATCCAACAGCATTACTCCAAATCTACAGAAACAAGAAAACTGGCAAGAGAATTAAGCTGCCAAATGCAGAATTACACCCAGACCATGTAATTTTTTAAATCAAGGAAGCAGAAGAAAAATAGTCATTATGGTAAGAAAGCTCTTTTTGCCCTTTGTTAGGCATGTGTGAAGCACTGACATGAATCTACCAGAAAGAGCCCTTGGGGGGGGGGGGGGGGGAAAGATAATGGAAAAACAGGGTTTTCAAAAAGTATACTTTGATTAGTTGTTTTGATTGCAATGGCTCTCTAGCCTACTAATCAATGT
This sequence comes from Balaeniceps rex, assembly GCA_013401315.1. Lineage (NCBI taxonomy): Eukaryota > Metazoa > Chordata > Aves > Pelecaniformes > Balaenicipitidae > Balaeniceps > Balaeniceps rex. The sequence goes on from VYZW01009547.1 coordinate 7,599, forward strand.
ATAGCTGTGCATTTCTACAAGCTATGTTTTGACAAAGATGTCTTTCCAAGTTCTTGCAGATCCGGAGTGAAAAACATTTCTCTGCCACAACCTGAAGTAGGCATTAATTTACTTCACTGTCAAGCAAACAAGTAGCTTTAAGCTACTTTACACTGAGTCCCAGAAATTAAATGTCACTGTTCTGAAGCATACAGGATATGATTAACTAAGTACTGTATTGCTGTTCCATTTTATTTTTGTAAAAAAGGCAAACACAAAGCCATTGTCAGTAAGAAAATACGAATTGGTCTGCATAATAAATGATCAGCAGTGTTACTGTATATTTGATAGTCATTCATCTGTTTAAGTGGGTATATATTTGCGCAACATCTGGTTTTGGAGTGCACTTTGTTAAGAAATCCAGTCTGATACATCAAGATCAAGCCTGTTTACCTAGAAAGTAAACCAAAAAACCAGGTTTCCACTCCCCGCTGACTTCGAATGAAAAATACACACAACAGAAGTACCACTTCCATGAAGGCAGTGAGACCCGTATTAACAGAACTAATTAGCATCTGATGAAAAAGCTGAGCAGAAAGTTAACACCTAGCCCCAAGAAGCAACCAGCCGGCAGCCCCCCACTTCCTCTGAGAGGGCTCAGCCGCACAGGGTAAGAGACATAGCAGCGAGTGAATCCAGCCAGCCAGCCGAGCCATTTCCAAGAAGCGGGCTCCTCTTCTCTCCGAAAGCCTAACCGCTCCTCACCTCATCTCCCCCACAGCAATACCTCCCTGTGCTCCTTTCTGTGTGCACCGCTGCCTCTTCTGAAGCATCCCCAGGCAGGCTTGCGGCCTGGCGGGCGAGGGGCATCTCTCTGTCAGAAACAAGCTCCTGAGCCACAGCGGGCACCTCTGGCTGATGCCCACTAACGCACAGACCCCGCTCCGCAGTGCCCCTCCGCAGTCTGAAAGACAAGCTATCCCAAGTGGTGTTGTGCGGTGGCTTTTTTTTCCTTAAAGACATTTCTCCTGCTGGTGAAACATTTATGGCAGCCAAAGACCTCAGCCACATCAAACCGCTCTCTGGTGAGTAAGTGAAAGCTGATCATTAAAAACCAAAGCCCTGCAAGACTTCAGGGTGAAGGATCATTAAGCTGCTTCCCGAGTCGGGGGCCCCTCACATCCGACCTCGCTGAGAAACCCTGTACCTCAACACGCACCATTAGGCCACAGCAACACCTACACCACCTCATGCTGAGCAGCCCCAGCGACCAGGGGATAGCGCAGGCCGGGCAGGGCTCCGGGAGCCCTCCAGCTTGTCCCCCTCTCAAAGCTGGACCAACTTCAGAGCCAGACAGAGTTGTTCTCTGCCTTTTTTTTTTAATTAATCTCCTCAATCCCACCGACGCGAGCACCTTCGCCTCTTCCGAAAGGGGCGGGGGTGCGAGGCGGCCGCTCCCTCCCTGCCCGGCCGCTCCCTCACAGCGCGGCTGCCGGCGCCCAACGCCCGCCGCGAAGGCGGGAAGGGGCCACGCCGCCCCCCTAACCCTCACCCCGCCGCCGTCTCCGGGCGCCAGCAGAGGCGCCGCTTACCTGAGCTCGGAAGTAGAGGAAGAGGGCGACGCTGCAGACCACCTGCCCCAGCCCCAAGAGGACAAGGGCGGCAAGGAGGGAGCGGGAGGCGGGCGGCGGGTGCGGGTGGGCCGGCAGCGGCGGCGGCGGCTGGGGCGGCGGGGCGNCACCCCGGCCGGGCACCTCTTATAAACTGGGCGGCCAATCAGCCCCAGGCGGCATGCCTCTGCCCCCCCTCCCCGCCGCCGCCACACGCATCACCACCGCCCCCTCCTCGCCTCCCCTCCCCGAGCAGCGACCGGCCCCCGCCGGCCCGTGGCGGGAGGGGAGGGTCGGGTCGGTCGGGCCCGCCCCTGCCCCTGCCCTCGGAGCCCCGGCCTCCACCGCTGGGTCGGTCGCCCAGCGATCGCGGTCAGGGCTGCTCCTCCTCGCGGAGCGAAAGTCTTCGCCTCCCCTCCGCCATGAGCGAACAAAGTACAGGCAGCCTTGCCTCGGCCGGCTCCTGCCGGCCGCCGTCCCCTTGCCCCCTCCTCGCCCTTGCCTCTGCTCAGGTTTGCGATGCACCTGGCAGCCGAGGCCTCTCTTAGCGCCTGGTCGCCTCTGGAGGGTCCTTTTCCCCCAAATCCCCGGGGTACCTGGAAGCAGCGCGCACCCCGGATGGGCCCTCTCGGTCATCCCCTGACCCCTTTGGTGGGTCCAGGTCCTCAGGGAACCAAAGTCCTGTCAACCCCTCCCTGTCTTATCTCACTCCTCACTCAGGCCAGGCTAAAATGAGCACAAATGGTGTTGACTTGCGCTGTCCAAAACAGGCAACACAGTTCAGCGTCCTTTTAAAGGACTGGGGTAAAAAAATGGCAGAAAGCTGTGCTGGCAGAAATTGGCTTATGCTGAAACCAGATCAGAGCCTCCCCGTGTCCCCTCACGCAGCCAGCCTGCTACAGAGAGAGGCATTTCCAAATGCTTGGTTAGGAGCAACATCTTCCTGCACTTCCCACGTCTCGGCTTGCATTCAATACCGAAACCTCTTCCTCATAAAGTCATACTACAGTTTGTAGGCACTTGCTTTCTCATGGCCCTCTGGGGGTCCTGTTAAGTCTCCCCTTCATATACCTAGTTATCTAGAGTTTGTCTGTAATCTTTCCTGCCTCCAAGTAGTCTTTCCTCCCTCTGGAATTTCACTCATCAGTTTAGCTACACTTTTGGAGATGCGACTGCCAAAGAGTAGATCCATCTTGTGTGCCTGACTAGTCCACTTTATGAAAAGCATTTTCCTAAATCCTGTGAAAGTGCTTGTTGCAAAGGCAGTGCAGGTATATTAGGTCTGCAGCCCTGTACAACTCAGTGCGGAAATGGTCCAGACATAAAAGCAAGTGAATTGAAGTCCGGCTCAGGCTTTGAAGAACATGGGAGAATGACACAGATCCATGTAGGTCATTTTGACTGTAGAAAAACAGCCTAATTTTCGACTCTTGATACATGACAGAATATCCTGTTTAGGTCTGCCTAAGCTAAGAAATTGAGAAACTTTACCTCCCAAAGAGGTTGACTGAACCAGACATGATTACATGCTCCAACAAATTAAAGGAAACTGTCTGAAATACACCAAACCACCATGCAACAAATTACTATCAAAATAAGCTGATATCATTTAACACTGGACCCAAATAGCTCAATAACAATTACTTCACCAACAATGAGACACATCTGAGAAGTGATGGTGAGAGCACCTGCTTCCCAACATCACCCACCAGGAAGTCATGGAGCAATATCCCAACCTTGAACAGCTACCCCTCTCTCTTCTTTCCAAGTGCTTACATTTATGCTCGGAAACATTGGTAGCATTGTGGTCTGTAGAGAATTTGAGGAATTGTTTCTCTGTGTCTTGACTTTTCTGAAAACAAAATGAAGGTAAACTAGCCACCATCCCCTGTAAAATAACTGTGAACATAATCTCACATTATACCAAGCTGGACATCCCTGAATGTATTTTACATTGGTCTACAATAACAATTTTTTCAGGAGAGGAATAAGAGTGAAATATTTTTTTGAAAGATACAACTGGTTTTTTTAAGAGTCTACGTAGTTTTTAAAATCCAGTCACCAATTAGTTATTAAACAATTGATAAAGGAGAAGTTAGGATAACATCAGTGATGCTAGCAGATGATTTTTGATGCTTTCATATGAGAAGGAACTCAAGAAAGACTTCTCTTTTCACCTTGGAGCTCAAATCTCTTCCTAATGAAGAAGGAAAAAAAATGTGTAAACTCTTCTTTTGCCACCTTAAGACTTTAATGTGCTCTTCTAGATTTTTACAGAAGGAAACTCAAGGAGACTTTCACTGAAGAGCTATGAGGATCTGCAGACACCATCTTTAAACACTTTGTTATATATGAAAGCAGCTTTCTCCAGAAAAACATGCTTCCTCCAGGATCACTGCTTCATAAACTATCTTCTTACTGGCACCATCTTTCGTATTATCATCACTATGCCACACCAAGGAAGCATTACGCATGACCTGCATGCCTAAGTGATACCAGCCTTCTAACTGGCATTTTATATATATCAAGCCAATCTATTTAATCTTCATCCACAATGATTTCATCCTCACCAAATCACTGATGCAACTACAGGCACCCAGGTACTCGTATCCAAGCACCAGGATATCAGGCTCTTCAGAAGTCACCTCAGGAAAAAGACTTTAACCTTCCCACCAAACCAGCGTGGGTTCCTAGGATACACTAGGATACATAGATGACATCTGAACTGGAAACTTGGATTCCTTCATTGATTTCTACCACAAATTCAGCAACCAGAATTGTCCATCAAACTATCTCTGGAAAACTTACATCAGCATCAACTTTCTAGACACCAAGGTCAACATAAAAAATAGCAACCTTCAAACTACCATATGCAGAAAATCCACAGACCAACACACCTCTTTCCACAAACCATCAGCTATCCAAAACACACTAGAAAAACTGATATACAACCAGCCCACAGACATCACCTCAATTGCTCTGAGGAGAACATTCATGACACGCCCTCACAAAGCTACAGATGATGTTCGTCCAACAGTGACACTCCTCTAGGACCACATATTTGAAGAAACCACCTAAACCTTGTACAAACTTGCTACAATACAGAGAGAAAATCCCCCACTGGGTATCACGTACCACAATATCCAAGAAATGTATACTGGAAAATGTTAACAAGTTGGAAGAAAATCATACCTTGAAATGATTTTTCCTAGAAACACCTCTCCTTCCCTTCAAATGGCACTCATTAGCTCCATCACTGAAAGCAAACTTCCGGCAGACCAGCATACACTGGCTAGAACCAGATAGCTCAAGAAAATCAGATCCAAATCTTGCCACAACCCTCACAATAAATGCCTGCTCCACCAGAACCACCAAAATCCACACATCCTACACACGCACATCCTGAAATGTCATAGGCATCACACAATGCATTCACTGCTCTTGGGGACCAGTGGTGGGTGAAACGAAACAACCACCATGTACTACCTAATTAGGAAAGAACAGCGACACCCAGTTACCAGTTGGAAAATTATATTCCCAAAACAACTACTCTGTCTCTAACCTTGCAGTCCTGACACTGCAAGATCAAAGATGGGCCAGAAAACTAAAATGTATAATTCTTGTCAGATACCAGACACCATATCAGATGGATTCAAGACAGACCTCTGAATTTCCCCACATCTCGGGTCTTGCAGATCTTCAATAGGAATTACCACTTCCTCTGACCATTTAGCTTCTGTCACCTCTTATACTCTTAGCAGGGTCAGGATCACCCTTTGCTCCCAAAATAGCAAACACTTTTCTCTCAAATGTCTGACCAATTAAAATAATAAAGTGCAATTCAGAACAAATTAACTAGAATTACCTTCATATTCTCTCTATGTTTTGGACCCAAAGAGTAGTTCATCTACCTGAAAATGAATCTGCTTTACCCAGCTGTATCTGTTGGCCTAATAAAAGATATTCTCTTCTTAAAAAATGTGGCTTTCTTTGGATTGTGTGAGGACTAATGACATAGGTAACAGTTCTTGTGAACAAAGTCCTGGCTCTATAAGGCGAACTCTTGCCCCTGAGCAGAATGCAGCTCTTTCCTATTGTCTACAAAATACTTGTGTTGCAGGAGGCGATCATGAATATACTACCTGTTGTGATAAGACTGCATAACTGCTAGGATTTTTTCATCATTTTGCTTTGAAGCAAAACAGGAAACATAGTGTTTACATAAAAGGCTGTGTTGAAAGTAGGTTCTCATTGCAAAGTCGATTCTCATTGCAAAGTCGAAAGTCTTGAAAAATCTGAAAATGTCAAAGAGTAGCAAGCCTGCAGGTCAAAGTAAAACATTAGAAAAAAAAGTCCTTTTTTTTTTATTTTAGTTTGTTCTCCTTCAAAATAGGGAGAATCACTAAAAGTTTTTCTCCTGACCTACACTTCAAATGAGGCAGCATTTATTAACTCAAGAGAGGTTATGTAGATGAAATATTCCACTTCAGTAAAGCAGTAAGTGGATCCATCCAACTCCATCATTTTTTTAACAGGCATTGTTAAACAAGTGTTATATTCTTACACTGGCAAGATTTTATTTGTGGAGAGATGTTCACAACTAACTTCTCTACTATTACTATTGGTTGGAATATTGTTGGCAAAATTATTTCATCAGCAAAAGGTTGGTTTGGACCTGGCACAAATGTTTAATTGAGGTGTATCAGTTTTGAGTATGCTTTGGACAGTGAGGTTTCCAAGGAACAGAACAGACTCTTTAGGGGATGTAAAGAGAATCCTGAACTGAAACTCTGATCTACTGAGTGAGAGTAGGGACATTTTGATGCAAGTAGTAAAAATATGCAGAGAGGTGTTTTCCATGCATGTTAGGAGGAAACAAAACCTCTGAAATTGTCATGAAATGGACTTAACCATTTTTTCACTTCTCTACATGCTGTACAGTGATTAATATAAGTAAATACGTATGTGTAAAAAGAAAGGTGGCAAAATATGGCCAATAAGACAGAATGCCTCACTGAAAACTTATGCTTCTATTTAAAATAATATTCTAGAAAAGGCTGGGAAACAGCAATTGATATACCAGGAAATAATTGCTATATTTGAAAACAGTGGAAAAATGCATTAAAATGTCATTTAAATTTTCCAGTGAATTGCCATTCTGCTTCTTTCTAGTCTAGTGGGTATGACAAAGGTCAAAACAATGAAGCTGATTTTGAAATCTCAACAGAAATAATTAGTATATTAAAGTCTTTTATGATTATGTAAAAACTCTTAAATTAAGATAGTAGAAATAGCTTTTTTCCCTGTTCAGGAAAAATTAATTGAAATGAAATTGTAGGAATGTTCTTACATTGTTTTAGAACTGAAGTCAGCAGCAGGGTGTTGGGGAAAATACTGGGCAATAAGGAAGAGAACAGTTCACATCTGTCTACATTTGGTAAAACCAAAAAAAACCATATTGCTTGTCAGTAGTTAGAGTCCTCAGAGCCTGTTAAAAAGCTCAGAGAAATTGGTGAATATATTTTTCAGGACTTTAATAGGTTTTGGATCAGGTTTCTCCAGTCAGGAGGCTCGAAGTCACCTTATATGAATTTGCACAATTTATTTCTGCATTGTAGAGGCTTCACACATTGGGATTACATCACCTCAAGGCTTCTTTTGCAGAAGAGGGACTTTCTGGATATTTCTTTAAGCCAGGTATGCTGAAACATTTCTGAATAGAAAAGATTCCTTTAGCATCACTTGACTTTCATAGCACATCTCTTTATAGTGCCAAAGTTTCAAGAATCCTCAGCTAGGCAAGGTCCATGACTGAGTTACAGGTGACATGCAGAGCTGTGAGACTCCTGTGATGCCTCATAAAATGGAGTCAAAAGACAGGTGGGAGTCCATCCCAGTGATTACAATCCATCCCAGGAGCACAGCAGGGAAGCACTTTGGTCAGAATAGTTTGATATTGGATAAAGTCACTCTGGTCAAACTATAAATTCAAAGTGTTTCAATTTTATTTTTCCAAACAAAACAAAATGAAACAAAACAAAACACCATACAATACAATAAACTGATTAAATCAAAGCATTGCAGAAATAGTATTTTCCATTAAATGGTGCTGTCAGAATTAGTTGAACATTTTCTATCCAGTTTCACTGAGCAGCCTTTCTTTCTCCATGACTTTATGATGAAATACATGCAGCCCTAAGTTTTTATTAAGACCATCTGCCTAAAATTTAAGATTCTAATTTACAATGCAGTTAGGAGCTGTATAACTTTACCTTCTTGTGGCCATCTTCCAAGCCACTACTATACATCTACTGCTTTCAGCACTGCCTAGAAATGGTGGAATTGCTCTGATGCCAAGGAAGAACCTGTTGCTGCTATTACTAATCAGATTTAGTTAAGATATGTATAATTGAAAACAAATAATTTGTTGATAGCATTTGTCCTGAAGGACAGTTTTCTCACACAGGAGGATAAGAAGAACAGTATTGAGTCAGATGGAGATCCATCTAGCTCACATTCGCCTGTGTGGGTGGCAGCTGCTGCAGAATAAGAGTAGCCATGTCCAGCTGTGGAAAGCAATGTGGCTAGCCCAAGCCCTGCTCTTTGGAAACCAGACTGCTGTTCCCTGGGGTCTGTCCTGCACAGGGACAGCTTTGTTAATCAAGTGGAGTCTGGAGCTCCAGCCACCACGCTGGAATTTCTGGGTCTGAGACTCTCGAACTGTCTGGAAAAGTGGTTCAGGCCAAAAAAAAAGCCCAAACCCAGGATCATGTGCTAGCACCTGCAGTTCACCATCCACAGTGACAGGGAGTAGAACAGTTGCATGCTCATTCAATATCCAGGCTCTCTTGCTGCCCAAGAAACCAATAGCCACAAAATCAATAGTGAGTAAACCCAAGACAAGAGAATAACGTTCTGATTTCAGAAGTAGCAGTGGCCAATAGTCTATGCCCAGGAAAAAAATAAAAGAACAGGGCAAGCATGTAATTAGACTTCCCAGTACACTCCAGCAACTTGTGGCTCAGAGCTGTCCTAAGCCAGCGGTGGTATTTTTTGTGTTTAAGACTGTGCCTGAAGATGCCTGAGGATTCTGATGGTGTGCGTACATGTGATGGAGCCTCAGCGGGAGCTGAGTCTTGGACGGGGCACAGGGAAGTGGATGTGACACAAAAAGGAAAGACACAACACAGCAGCGATTACAACAGAGAATATGAGTCAGAAGCTGTCAGACATACCCAGCAGTGCTTGTGGCTCACAAGAGGGGACACAGAGTACCAGATGATGTAGCAAAGATCCCTTAGAGAGGATACTGAACAGGGAAAACCTGGAAACATTAAGTAGTGGATGAAGACCCATGGGAACAGAGGAAGACTGAAACACTGGAAGTCAACACAATAGAGAAGGTTCTTGAAAAGTAACGTCCCTAAATATGACTGCTGTTGTTAGTACTAAGTACAAAGTGATATTTGAAGGGAAGTTGATTGAGATAGGTTAACTGTCCACTTGATGTAGACAAATCTTTATCTTACAAAGGGGACATGGCACTCCCAGGACATATGGGACGAGGAAAGAGGATCTCCTTTTGGAAGAGAAAAGTCTGTATGCTTCTACTCTTCCCATTTAAGTTTTGACAGTGCTCTCATCTAATCCCATCAAATTTCACAAACTACTTTTTTTCCATTCATCTCACTGGCACCAGTCATGTCGGTAGGTGCTCTCAGAGCACTGGACTGGGCTTGGCACGGAACAGCCCTTGGGGAGGAGATGCTGGGCTCTCCCACAGGCACACAGTTTTATCTACTAGGTCATGGATTAGAGCACTCCACAGGATGTGGGAGACTTGCCTTCACATTCCTCTTTTGCCAGTGGGATTCAAGCCCACACATATTCCAGGATCCCCAAGTAGAAATCCTAACCACATATCTGTGTGCTGGCTGAAGGACGGGCTCTCCCAGTTTGCACAGGAGTTTTAGGGATTTGGAAGAGGAAGGGAACAGGAAGAAGGAGAATGTATGTATGTGTGTATGGGTGTGTTCCCATAAAAAGCACAATCTTCCTTAGAGATAATATCTATCTGGAACATCTGTCTTCATCACTCGCTTTCTCTTTTCTCCACATATTTCAGTGGTTAAAGCATGGGACAAGAGCATCTGGATTCAATTCTGCCTCCATGAAGGAAGGCACAGCAGCATGTCCCACTTCCCTGGAAAGTGGTACAATCATCTGCTCTTCTGACGTGGGAGCAAAGGCATTTGCGTAAGCCCACCTGTCAGAGCCGTTCCACATTGCTTGGAATAATTAGAAGGAAAGCAAATTAAGGTTTTCTGATTTAGTAGAATGCTCGGTGCAAAAAGAAGACAGCATGATTTGGAGAAGGGTTTAATGTAAATTATGATGTGATGTTGAATATATACCCTGAAAGCATGGATGCAGGACTGAGGTGCCTCTCTTTGCAGATGCCTGCCCTAATTATCAGCCTCTCTCTCTTTTTCTGCTTTTCCCCCTCAACACGCAGGAACTTGCTGCTTAGCACCGGTCCCTGAGAGTTTCATTCCAAGTACCTGCTATGGAGAACATAGACTATAAGCCCAGTTCAGGACAGTGTCGGACAGTGCTTTGGCAAGGATCACATGAAGTTTGGTGTCACAGTGCTCAACGTGGCAGCCGCAATGCACTGCGGATGATCAAAGCCTACGCGGTAGCCAGAATAACCTGCTGAAACACACATCCACTGTTTTTTTCCTCCTTTATCACCTCATTTGATCCTGCAGCCAGTGCCACTTAATAGTTCAAATAAAGACCGTGGTAAAAGCTGCCCAGGAGCATTACAAAGCAGAGGCAGGGTTTACAGAATGAGGCCACCTAGCACTGTAGCATAGTCAATAGCAAAGAAAGGCACTTGTACTTGTTACCTTTTATTTGTAATAATCTGTTATTGGTAGGTCAGTAGTGCTAAAACTTGTTGTCGTGGTTTAGCCCCACTCGGCAACTAAGCACCACGCAGCCGCTCGCTCACCCTCCCCCTCCCCGGTGGGATGGGGGAGAGAATCGGAAGGGCAAGAGTAAGAAAACCCACGGGTTGAGATAAGAACAGTTTAATAATTGAAATAAAATAATAATAATAGTAATAATAATGATAATAATAATAATAATAATTGTAATGAAAAGGAGAACGAGAGAGACAAACAAAACCCAGGGAAAAGAAAACAAGTGATGCAACCGCTCACCACCCGCCGACCGACACCCAGCCAGTCCCCGAGCAGCGATCGCTGCCCCCCGGCTAACTCCCCTGGGTTTATATACTGAGCATGACGTCATATGGTATGGAATAGCCCTTTGGTCGATTTGGATCAACTATCTTGGGCTGTGCCCCCTCCCAACTTCTTGTGCACCTGGCAGAGCATGGGAAGCTGAAAAAGAAAGTCCTTGACTAGTCTAAGCATTACTTAGCAACAACTAAAACATCAGTGTGTTATCAGCATTCTTCTCATGCTAAATCCAAAACACAGCACTATGCCAGCTACTAGGAAGAAAAGTAACTCTAACTCAGCTGAAACCAGGACACTTGTATAACCTCTTCAACAAGTGCACCAAGAGTGCACAGAATCAGCAATGGTTTCAGGTACAATGGAAGTAGAAACCAACTCCCTCAGCGTCATTTAGCTTGGGGCCTGAAGAAGTTGGATAGTTTCCTCACGAATAACTACTTGCAGATGATTAGACCCTATTCTGCTTCATCATACAAAAGCACAATAAAAGAATGAACTGAAACAGGGAACACTGCTGTTTATTCTGCCACACTTTTGAAGATCTGGATCCTAATTACATATCATAAAATACTTTGATGTCTGTCGTGGTTTAACCCCAGTTGGCAACTAAGCACCACACAGCCGCTCGCTCACCCTTCCCTCCCCAGTGGGGTGGGGGAGAGAATCAGGAAAAAAAAAAGTAAAACCCATGGGTTGAGATAAAGGCAGTTTAATAGCACAGCAGAGGAAGAGAAAATAATAATAATAATAATAATAATAATAACAATGATAAAAGTGTATACAAAACAAGTGATGCACAATGCAATTGCTCACCACCCGCTGACCGATGCCCAGCCAGTCCCTGAGCAGTGATCGCTGCCCCCGGCCAACTCCCCCCAGTTTATATACTGAGCATGACATCATATGGTATGGAATAGCCCTTTGTCCAGTTTGGGTCAGCTGTCCTGGCTATGTTCCCTCCCAGCTTCTTGTGCACCTGGCAGAGCACGGGAAGCTAGAAGTCCTCGACTATTATAAACACTACTTAACAACAACTAAAACATCAGTGTGTTGTCAACATTATTCTCATACTAAATCCAAAACACAGCACTCTGCTAGGAAGAAAATTAACTCTATCCCAGCTGAAACCAGGACAATGTCTCATATAAAGCCAAAGTGTGAAAATAATACCTTGCTAATTGAGAACTTCCTACAAATTATAGTTTGAAATGTTTGCACTTGCTTTATTTACTCAAAGGCAATTATCACCAAGCTGGTGCAGTTGGGTGAGACTCCAGATACAGTGCTCTTGTTCCAGTTCTGATTCCACGGGGGGCAGGGTTAAGGCCCCAATGAGATCTCACAATCTGCCCCGGTCTGGTACCCACATTCAAGAAAGATGATTTCAAACTGGAAGCAGAACAGAGAAATGCTACCAGAATGTCGGAGGAGTGGAGAGCTTTCAAAGTCAAGGCTGAAGGGGTATAATTGCTAGCCATTGGATACATTAGGGATATGAGAGAGGAAAAAGAGCTTATTTAAAGATCTACAGACAAACAAATTAATATAAACTGGCAAGGAAAATATTTAAGCAGGAAATCAGAAGGTGGCTTTCATAGAATCATAAAATCATTTAGGTTGGTAAAGACCCTTAAGATCGGAGTCCAACTCTTAACCTAACACTACCAAGTCCACCACTAAACCATGTCCCTAAGCATCACATTTACATGTCTTTTAAATACCTCCAGGGATGGTGACTCACCACTCCCCTGGACAGACTGTTCCAATGCTTGACAATGCTTTTGGTGAAGAAATTTTTTCTAATACCCAGTCTAAACCTCCCCTGGCACAACTTTAAGGCGTTTCCTCTTGTCCTATCACTTGTTACTTGGGAAAAGAGACTGACACCCACCTCACTACAATCTCCTTCCAGGTATCTGTGGAGACCGATAAGGTCTTTCCTCAACCTCTTTACAACCCCCTCCTCATAAGACTTGTTCTTTAGACCCTTCACTATCTTCATTTCTCTTCTTTGTCCATTTAAGGAGTGATGTTCTGGAATAACTTACCAGTTAGAGTAGAGGGGGCAGGGAACCTCTCTAAAAACCTCACTAGATGGACTTTACTCTGCCTGTGAAAGGGATTATTTAAGTATTTTATAAGTCTTGTAACAGCAGGGGGCTATCTCAGAAGGTCTTTTCCAGCCCTTCTTCCGTGTTGACTTCTGCTTATGCATGGTCAAGCACTTTCTAATACTAATGCTGCTCTGCCTGTGCAAGGTGCATGTACCTTGAAGCACAGTGGAATTATGTGGTTTCTAGCTTAGGGGAGCACAGTATGTGGATCTATACAATAAGGCTATTTCATGTAATTTTAAAAAGTATAATAGGAAAGAGTTATCAACATGAATGGAGAGGTTTAGAGGCTGAAACTGAAATACAAGAATGCAACTTTAAGCTCTATGAAGCTTTCTTCCCTCAGAGACCAAATCCCTATTCTGCCTATAATTGGCACAGAACTGAATCCCACAAAGAAAAGGGGAAGTTTCAAACTCTTGCAGTAAAATAGACACCACTGGTGGAAAGACCTCCAGGTTAATCATTTTGCAAATTGAGAAGTGAATCTGGCAAGGAGCACAGGGAGAATTCTGCTCCATGCAAATGCTCTGGCATTGGAGCCAACATGCACTGCAAGTCCTTGGACTGTATATGCAGGTGATGGTTTTATCTCCCTCTTTTACAAAGCAATGTCTTTCCCTGGCAAAAAGTCAACAGCTTAGCCAGCTTAGCACTTTTACTTATTTTTGCTCTCCAGACATCTTTTAATGAAAAAAAAAAAACACTTGGTCCAAGGTTCATTTCTACTTACAAGACTCACCATTAATTAAATGGCAGTTTTTCAATCCCATCACCACACTTATGGACAGCAGAGTTCAAGAAGTTCATGAACTGGTTTCCCACAGTTATCTTGAACATGAACTCACTGTTTAGTCAATGGCTTAGAAAAACAAGGCTGGACAGCTGGTCTCTGTGCTACTTACCACAGTCTCAGGGCAGGGACAGAGGAAATTTGGAGAATATTTCCAAATAGAGTCTGCCAGATTATTCAAAACTACAATACATGCACATAGATGTTTGGTATTATTTGCTCTAGAATTTAACGTACACTGTAATATGTTCCCTGTTTTATGAAGTGTGAAGTCTGACATCTGAAATTAGTGCTATTTCGTAGCCCCGTATCTAATTGCTACATCTGGCTGTGTCATGTAGTCTGGGGAAGTGCCCTACCACAAGGACTTGAGCCACAGAGGATGGTGAGACAGATGAAGCTAGATAATCTTTTTTATGTCCATGAGGGTCAGTCTTTCAACACCAAGAAGAACTAAGACAAATAAACAGAAATGGGACACACTGTAATTAATGGCTCCAGAACACAATAAATCCAAACAGCTTCTTATTTTCAAACCATGGCTCACTTCAGACTAATATGAAAGTTTAGAGGGGAAAAAAGGTAACCTAGTAATTTCTTTCCTCTTAACTATTCAATTGGATCTTTCCAACAGAACCACTTTCAAACTAAATATGCACATAGCACTCCCCACACCTAAGGTCTCTGCATATATGTGTGCATGTCTGTGCCAGTATGTCATTTGAGAGGCTTCTTCCTCTCCCAGTGTTTCCTCATCCTAAGAAAACATCATGTCCTCACGCTATAACTGTGTAAGAGCATTTAAAAAATGTTGCCACGTGGACTTAGATATCCAATACAATTTGATCCTGCTCAGTTTTTTTTTTTTATTCTCTGGCGATCCAAACTGATTTTCATTTTCAGGTCCTTAAACATCAGCCTTGAGGAAGAGATGGAACAAATGGCTGCAAAGATTATTTTCAGCACAGATTACCAGATTCACACACACGTCACTGCAGCTCTGTAATATGACAAGATTTGCCTTATGAGAAACTAAAGATTAATGCAATGGGTTGATAAACATGATTGATTAGTACTATCCCCAGCCCCCAAACACATGCACACACACACACACACACACACATATGAAAATCGTAGTCTGGACTCAGCAATCACTTTCATCTTCCCAATCGTATAATTCTGAATCTTACTTTATTGCATGCTGATCACTTTTAAGTTTGTTGAGTACAACGGGCCTGATTCAAAACACACTGAAGACGATGAAATATTTCCATTTAGAGTCAGAGACTGCCTCCTCCTCTTTCACACCCCACCTCCGGCACCCCAAGACATCGTCTCACCTCNGGACGAGGGACAAAGTGAAATTCCCGGGGAAGGCTGTGTCACTCGTGCAAGCTTTGTGTTCTGATGTCTGTTCAGATCAAGCCTGTGATTCTGCACACTAACTGCCAAATATATACTGCATGATTTGAAGAAAAGCTTCGGGTTAAACATCACTCCTTGAGTCTGGCTCTTTGATAGTGTGATCTTAACAACTAATTTTGAAGTAGTTTATCTCATTTTATTATGAAAGTTCAGGCAGTACCTCTTCGCGAGATGCGTTAAATCCCCCCCATCTTTTTTTTTTTTTTTTTTTTTTT
>VYZW01009547.1:32522-46597 GCA_013401315.1 Balaeniceps rex
TTACCAGCAGACAACACAACAACATGTGCTGATCTCATGGCCTAAAACCCCAGCACAAAACTCATGATCCAGCTCTGCCACGGGTCACCAAAAAGCAAGAGGTAGTGATCTAATAGATGGGAATGCTTATGTATTAAGGACTGTAAGATGGTTTCTGGTGCTAATAGCAGTCTTAAAGGTAGTGCCAGCTCCCATGCCAGGGGCTGAATATACTAACTACCTACTGTACAATTTCCATGAGCAGAAATTTGGTTTTGTAAGAGGAATTTTCATAATTTTCAACATCACTTCTGANCTACCAAGTTACCATATAGATGATGGAGCATATTGACTGTAAAAATTGCTAGGCTCAGCATTTGTTTGCTTGGCATGGAGCATGCAGAAACTTTGGTTGCATATTGCTTTGGTCAGACGTAGGTTTTGCATTCCCTTCGTATTGCCTGATCAGTGCGCTGGGAAGACCACCAATCTTTTGGGTGGGCTCTGGAACAGACCCTTATTTCGCAATTTATTTAAATTCAGGGCATGAAATCATTGTAACAAAACCACAAAAGCCATGGAGCTCACAGACAAACNAATGTGAATTTGTTGGCAGATTCAGGAGGTTGCAATGACAAGTTTAAACATTTTTTCATTATCAGTGGCTTACTTCTTTATTTAAATGGCTGCAAGTCTCATTCTTTTTATGTTTTCTACTACATTTTACTTAAAATCAAATAGAAAGATAGGTTATAGTTGCACCAATTTTCCTAAAGTGCAAATTTTCTCTCAGTATATATTGTCCCCAAATGTTGTGAAATCCCAGGAAAAGAGAGATTAATGGCAAAGGAGAATATGTATTCCTGTAGCCAGAGGGATAGGGATAAAAGATGGAGGGAGGAAGGAGAACAAGATTGGAGAATGAGAGAGAGTGATGACATTTGTTTTCTCAGATGAAAAGCTATTGCCCTTTGAGACTATTTAATGTATTTATCTTTTAAGGGAGGAAAAAGAATTCCCACTAGATAGACTGAAAATTTGAAAAAGGTCTGAGAAATAGGATCTTCTCAGGCTTTGTCTGTAGGTGGGTAAAGTCATAATAGCTCTGTTTTTCTTGGTTTTCTTTACATGAGAAAAACTGAGTAAGAATGCCTTACTATGCATAATTGTAAGGATATTCATTTCTCTGAGTCTTTTTACACTGCATCTCAGTCAACTGAAAGGTCAATTTAGTTATTTTTCCCTCCCTCACATCCTATACCAAGGAAGAAAAAAAACACCAAAACATGTAGACAGGTCTTTCAGATTTCAATGAAAATAACAGATGTTACCCATCAAAACAGCTTCCACCCAGAGCAAGGATGACACAGCCACAGAGTGACTGAGATTTTCCTTCCAACAGACAGAGCTTTATCTCAGACAGAGCCAAGGCGGTTCTTTGCTTAGCAGAAATGANAAGCCAGGGAACTGCTAGGAAGACTGTCACTTTGCATGTGTGCCTAACTGCATGCCAAGCATGGATGCAGTACAACAATGATCTCAAATTCAGTATATGTTAAAACTGACTGAAATTAAGCTCCTGCTCAAAAAACTTCAGAGCACAACACAGAAAATATGAACTCTCTCTTCCTCTATGTTTGCAGCAGTTCAGATAAGCTGGTAACAATCATGGACTTTCATACTGACCTTAGTCCATCAGTGTATGTTCCATAGGGCAGATCTCAAAATCATAAAACAACATAGGGCAGAGAACCTGGCTATGGGCTCATCCATAGCATGGGGCTGCGAGATAGATGGGACACTTGAGCTCAGGCGGTCACTCATGGAGCCTGGGGTACTTTTGCCGGTTCCTGCACCCTGTTACACAAAACCATCCATGCTGGAAAATATATTTGATAAGAACCCTTCAGCTAGAGGTTGTGAAGGACACATACTGTGTTTCCCAACAACGCTTGGTCCAACTGTCTGTAGGTTGCAAGAGAGTAATGAATTGCATAAAAAGCCATAAGAGATACTCAGTTTTAATAACTAAATGGGAGTAGAGCTCTCTATAAAACAATCTAGCTCTAACTGGAGATGCACAACATGCTTGAAATTGGGTTCAAGATTATCAAGACCAAAGTGTTGCTACTTCAAGCAGTTGTGGCAATAAAAAACCCAAGGCCAGTCATGAGAAAGGTCATTTGTCTGTGTTAAAAGGTGCCATCACCATTAATTTTTTTCTCCAGCTGATGGCTTTCTGACAGTTTTTACTTCAGCCTTCAGCAGGCTCCTTGCCTTGCAGTGCACCTTTGGGTCCTGGAGGGTATCACAATGCTGTTACTTCTGCTCCCAGGCAGGGAATCTCCCAGCAGAACTAACATTTCAGTTCCTGAACAGCTTTTACTAATTGAGCCCTGCACATAAGTGTTTGGTTTTAAGGGATAATCTTGTGGCTTTTTACATTGTCTGCAAGTATGCAGAGCTGCTGTGCATTACCAGTGCTTCTCAAGAGACCTGTTAACTGCTTTTTAATATTTCAACCTCTGACCTGCATGTTAATGTGTTGTTATAATTGGAAAAGTCACTCTCCCTTACTCAGCAGTTTTGCTCCATGTGTGTGTTCCAAGTCTTACTTGCTGACTTTATTGACACACATAATAAGTTTATTGCTTCTCCTCTTGCTGGATACTGTTATTGCCAAGTCCCAGGCATGCAATCTTCAGTCTTGATGGGAATGCATAAACTAGAAAAGGACAAAGCTTGACTTTTTTGATCCAGGGCTGGGGTTGCAAAGTTGTCAGGTAACAAAATGCGGGGGGGGGGTGTGCAGGGAATGCATCCTTTCAATAGAAAAAATGTTGATCCAGCCCAGCAGTCCTGTCAATACAGGTTGGCAGAGTGCTTTTCCTCGATCTATCTCTGACCATGGGGACCATTTGTTCCCCATCAACATAATCTCTGGCCATCCTTTAGTTATTTAAAACTGGATTTGATTGTCTGTTTTTTTCTCCTTTCCAACTTTGTCAACAAAAGCCTGAACCAGAGTTCATATAATCACAGAATATCTCTAGTTGGAAGAGACCCATAAGGATCATCGAGTCCAACTCCCTGCTCCTCGCAGGACTACCTAAAAGTAAATCATATGACTAAGAGCATCGTCCAGACACTCCTTCAACTCTGACGGGCTTGGTGCCTTGACCACTTCCCTGGGGAGCCTGTTCCAGTGACCGACCACCTTCTCAGTGAAGAGTTATTCCTTGTCCTACAATTAGGTCATATTAATTTCTGCTGAAGCATAGCCAAAGGTAGCGAACTGTTTTAGAGTATTTGATTTTAACTTTAGATTTAGGATGAGCAGTGCTGTCTTGAATAAAATGACATTTAAAAAAAGAAAGAACAGAAGAGTGGCTGTGAAAAGATAGGATGAATGGGATAAGTGGGGATTTTCTACCACCATATAGAACGGTACTTTGAAATGGATGGGTTCAGTAAGAAGAAACTCATTTGATATAAAAAGTTAGCACATCCCTAGACAAACAATTTACTACTGGCTCACATGTCCTTGAATTCATTAAGATAATTTTTATTTTCTTCTTTTTATGCTCCTTTTTAGGATGATCACAGATTTACTTCAATGTCAGCTTAAGTCTTTCAGCAGAGTAGGGAAAATCAAGTTTTGGGAGTTATGAGCTGATAGTAAGGCTAAAACTAGGACCAGGTCAGTGTCATGACAGTCTGGTCACCCCAAGGGCAAGGAGCACTGGTATGAAAGGGGCAGAGGTGGGCAAACTCTTGCATAGCCATGTTTGTGGCTTGTGCTACTGCTTAGGAGAAACAAGCCATAAAGTAACGACCTGTAGGGGGTTCAGCACCAGCAGAAGTTGCCGCACAACATGCCTCAGCAGCATGTCTACCTTTCCAGGACTCTATCAGAGACGAAAGTAGGGAGAAAACTGCCCCAGGCAGTTGTCTTCTCTGCCTACATCTAAAATCAGGCCCATCCTGCTATACTGGAAATAGTTGGAATCACAACAGGACTAAATCAGCGTATCCCAACTGTTCTCATTGAATACACTCATGGGCAACCACCTCTCCACCTCGTTTTGGGGATTACATTCTAGGACTGACTCCCCACCAGCTTTCCCTGCTGTGTCCCGAGCTGTGATCTCTGTGATCACAGGGTGTGCCGGGTCATGAAATGTATCTGGCTGAGACAAATAAATTTGGGTTTGTTTTTTTTTTTATGGCTGAGATTTTAGCTATATCAGCTTCCTGAACTGACTTGCCACATGTTCACACTCACTAGCACCAGCACTGGAAATGGATGGGAACGGACATTAAGGGGCAGGGGAAGGATAGCTGGACCACGTCATCTTCAACTTATGTGAGCTTCAGCTGTTACAAAACCACAGTGTAAGAGCTGTGGCTATGGGAGAAGGCTTAGAGCATGGCACACACCTGCATCACCATCTCCAAGTACATTATCTGGCCATGAATCTAGTATGATGAATGTCATGCTTGCATAACAATTAGTAGGGCAAGGCGCAATTTTTAAGCAATTAATTTCATGCCACACTTAGCTACAGTGGTAAGAACCACAAATAACTCTCTGGGTTTCATTTCCTCCGTGTGGTCATGGATTTTCCAGACAAGCTCAGCACCTTTGTCTGCAGCCCATTCAAGCAGTCCTAAAATCCCACATCAGCGATTGACATTGTGAGCTCCCTCAAATTCAGCTTCCATTTGTACCCACATTGATTTGATGTGTTGTTTGTAAACAGTAAGTGAGTACTCCAGCTTGCTTTGTCCATGCAAAAACGATCAGCATAACCCCACAATATGAACAGACAAGTACTGCAGACTGAGTCATCGTAGCACAGCTTCTCTTGTAAAAATATTGCCAATGCAGCCGAACAGCCTGTGGGACACTGCCATATTACCTTCTGACTGTACCGTTTTGACAAGGATAAAAGAAAATATTCTGATGTCCTGTGGGAATGTGGATGTCTTGGTCTCAGATGTGAAGGAGTGAAGCGTTAATCAGTCATTGCATTCCCTTAATGAGGAACTGTATTTACTGTGTCATTTGCTATTATTGCTTGAAGGGTTGGGGGACTGTGTTACACTTATTCAGCTCGGATCCTGCACATAGTAAATTTTCTGTGCAAGTGTGTACCTTACCACAAGGAATAAATCTGTTGGAAAAATGCTGTGATTGATTACGAGTGGTCTTGTTAACTAGAGACATTCCCAAATGGCAACATCTGCTTCTACAAACTATGAGAAATGGAAGTACTAGCAGAAACAATAATACCAAACTCAAAGCAGCAGGTGCTGACTTTGGAACAGTTGTCTTTTCATTTTTAGAATATGTTACCACTTTGCCAATGTTCTGTAGATATGCCAGGTGACTCGATTCTCCTTCCCCCCACCTTTTTTTTTTCCTTTTTTTTTTCTTCTTTTTTCTTTCCTTTTTGTTTTTTTTGGTAAAGTGAAATAACGTGATACTTCTGAATGTAGATGAATAGAACAAGAAATATCTATATATAATGTGAGGAAAATTTATTTAATAAAACTTAAAAACAAGTTAAAAGTCTGGTAGGTTTTTAAACAATGTATTTTTGTTATGGGAGCTATTTTTATTTTAACCATGTTAGTTAGCACAGCAAAAATAAAAAGGACAAACAAATATTTTCCTGTTATTCCGGATGCACCATTTGTCCTGCTCCAGCATAAAAAAAGATTATTTAATCACCCAAAGATGCAAGGTTTTGGATCTCGATCCAGCTCCCAGGGTATCAGATGGGTGTCTGTCTAATCCTGGTTCCAAACTGTTGTGCAGTAAAGAGGAACAGCACATTTCAGGCCTCTTTCTGTACTTGTGGAAAGCTGGGATTTGCTGCAAAGCCAGGTAGCACAGAAGTTAAATCATTTGGAGAGGTCCTACACCAGGATGCTGGCTCAACACGTGCCCCAACTCTGCTCTGGCACTGAGCAGAGGCTGCCCCAGTCAGAGGGGGCATTTCCACCCTGGAGGGATGGGGCTGAGGGCAGCAGGCTCTGCCTGCGCAGAGGTCTGGCTACCACGTCCCCCTGAAGATTGAAAGTGGTGGCTTGCTGCCAGGAGGAAAAGGCTGGAAAAAGCTGATGGCTTTGGGGGCAGTAGCTCATTGCTGTGTGAAGAACATCACTAAAATGCCCTGCTGGCTGCAGCCCATTGCCAGGTGGGGACTGCTGTGAGGGGAGGGATGATACTGGAGAAGGGCATTTTCCCACTTCCCAGTGCTGTGTTTCCAGTTAAGGGAAGTCATCACTAAGTAGCTAGATGTTTCATGTCTCTGGAAGTATCCTGGGAGCCCAGGAATACCTTGCCCTCTCCCATTCTAGAGGGTGGGGATGCCCACACACACTTGGGCATGTTCACTCAGGGGACTCAGATCCCTTTTGGGACCTTTTCATGTTTTTGCCACCTTTTTTCCCCTACACAGGCAGAAATCTCTGAGTACCTGTAACCGTTATACATTGCCTTCCACCCACCGCCCCCCCCAAAAAAAAAACCAAACATGGTCCTGTTCTCTTCAGGAAAGGGTGCTGTGGTCCCTTGATGGCTTCACACTGACCCTGACAAAGGCATCAGATGTACCAACTGCCTGACTAACCTTGTGGGTGTCCCTAGAAGTAAAGGACTGGCCCATCCTACTGAGTCTTGGGTGCACCATAGGCAGGGGATGGAGTATGGTGAAAGACATGGTTTTATAGGACAGCGGAGTTTCAGCCAGGCAGGGGTGAGCCTGTGTCCTTTCAGCAGAAAGATAGGCAGAAGGGTTGTTGGCTTCCCCGCTCCTTTACCTGCCACAGAGTATAGCCTAGGAAGCAGGAAACTGGATTCAAAGCCAAGCATTGATCTTCGGGTACTGAGCCCTGGGTGCCTAGGTGCCTTGATTGGGTTTTGTTTTTTCAGCAGTCATCTGCGTCTATGAAATGATGCTCTAAACAAGGAGAATTCATGCTATCTATTTTTAGATATTTAATTTGGCATGCTCCTAACTGCTCCCAAGCTAAATAATGAAGGTGTCCTAACAGAGATGTTGTGCACTTAGAGGGAAAATTCATTAAGAAAAAAACAGTCTCTTTAAAAATACCATAATACAATGCTGCTCTACAATGATGCAGGAAATCCTTACATTTACAGTATTACCAAACAAGTGGAAAGAGAAGCATAGAGGAGGCTAAACCCATCTATTTGTTATCTTACATATTGTTTGGAAAAAGAAAAAAAATGTTGCAGTTTGGGTATGTGTAGTCTCGGAAGCTCTAAGCCTCAAACATAGACAAGAAATATATACCTAAATTACAAACTGGGACAAATTCAGGTGTCATTTTCACTTTCTCTCGCTGGTCTGAAGATTAGCTCTCTAAGCAAAACACTTCTGTATCTCTGGGTAACAAAGCAGAATCTGGCTGTTCTTCAGGGCTGTGGGTGTTCGCTGTGGGTTTTATTGACACAGTCTTGTACGCTTTAGGGGCAAACTCAGTGTGGGATGGGCAGAAAGGGTTAAGAACCCACTGCTGTTGTGTGCGATAATGTTTTTTCCTCTATTTCATTTTCACTGTACAGCAAAATAGTTGTCCTCCTTTAGTTTGCTAATGAACTGAGCACTGCCATCTTGTGGTTTTCCTTAGCAAGCGCAATTATTTTTAAAAATACTTCAAAGGGCAGGAATAAAAGGTATCCATGAAGATCTTCCCAGTGGATTACTTGCCACTTCCATTACGATGCCTCTGTTTACATCTGTGATATTTGGGTGTATGAACCTAAAAATGCAATTAATAAAGTTATATTAAAATTGTAATATAATTTTAAAAGCTGACCTGTATAGCTTTGATATATATTCAGATTTGAACCTTTCTTCCTACATCTTTTTCGGATGGAGATTTAACAGTTTCATGTGAACTTCATAAGCTGGGGCCTCTACACTTCTCTACACAATTTTGAGACCACTTTCCTAGACCGTGAGCTCAAAATCTAGTCATTATTTTTAAAGTTTGTTGACTCATGGGCTTGATGGTGGAAGGGTGATTCTGTGAAGATATCTTAGACCCAAACCTAACAGCCCTTTCTGACAGGTATTAATTGAAGGGCTGTTCTTTGAACTCTGTTTTAGGCAACAACTATGAGACAGCATCATTTGAAAAACTCCAAGGTGAAACCAGGAGTCCAAGATACTTCACTCTCGAGACTGCTTAGTATGGTTCTCCAGTACAGGGAGAGATGCTAATACAGCCTCCCTTTGTGAAAATCGTTTCAGTAAAACATAAAGTTAAAAAGAGAGAAAGAAGAAAAACTGTCTGCTTTGCAGATTCCTGTTGTCTGATGAATTTAGAGAAAAGCTTAAGAAGAATTGTCAACTTAAGAGGATCAAGGCATACCTACGCATCAGTGCTGCTAGAGAAGTCATAGTACATTACAGAGTATCAAGAAAACAAATCGTATGCATGCAATAGAGTTTCTTTTCTCCAAGAGGCATTGACAATGCAAGTACGTCTACAGCTATGTAGGTAAAAGTATGGCAAGAAACAGTATTGGTGAGAACCCGCTTCAGCATATCATAATTAAAGAAAACCTGGATGATTCAGTAACATATCACAGAAATGCCCTTTAAACTGAAAAAAATACAGAACAACTGGGAACTTAAGCTGCCCTACATGGCTTTGGTTTGGCATCATTAGCAATGCCATCTTTAGCAAAATCATCAAGGACAAATTTATCTACCACATTTTTTTTGCTTTGCAGTATATTAAAGGCCACCATGAGAGTAACCCAGCTGGAATACCATGGAAGGAAGTTTAAGAGCTTCCCCAGCCTACGGCACACACTGTTTAAAGCTGCCTGGATGAGCCCTGGGTTAGGACTGGCAAGAAGCAGAGTGCCACCCAGCACCTTGCAGCCCCCAGCGACTCCTCTCCAGTGGCTCAAGGGACAGCTTCATCCCCAAATTACTGGAAGCCAAGAATCTGCCATACAGCCCACATTTCCATAGCAGTGAGACATGGGCTGAGAGCAATTCAAGATGGGGAGACAGACCCATCTCTGACTGGTGCTTCAGGTGATGTCTAGACCATCACAAGGCATCAAGGCCATTGGCTCAAAAACCTGCTCATTGCCCACAGCCTGGAATAGCAATGGTATTGTCCAAGACAACAACATTTCTTGCCTCTTGCCAGGAATAAAGTGTGTGTCACTTGATGACGAGGGACTTTTCCTCTGACTCAATGCCTGAGGTAAAATCTTCAGTGATCAAAGTCTACAGCTTACCATCCCTCAATCCAAGAATGGTGCCCTCACACCTGCCCTCTGCCATTTTTAGGGCTGTGCTTAGGCTTGTGGTGAATGCTACAAATCCCAAACCAGCTCTATGGGCCATGTTCAAGGAGAAGACACTCAGCCTTTAGCCAAAAAGTAGGAAGATGGAGGGAGCTCCCCATGTCCACCAAGCAATCCTGCTCCCAAAATCTCTGGAGAAAGGGAAGATACATATGGCTGCATGGTTGAGTTATATGTATAAATTTATTTTTTAAAAAATATATATATATTGCAAGCAAATCAGCCCTGGAGAAATTGCTACAGGGCTTTGTCAGTACCACAGGGCCTATAGCATAAATGTGCAATGCCTGCAGGCTTCTGCTGCAATGTGAATGTGTGCAACTGCCCTCCAGGTGGACATACACAGGACTCTGCAGTTTGGGACGTACTCATTGAACAAGTTCTTGGAAGCAACCTAAAAAAGCACACTGACATAACCACAGGACAGCTGCTTCTCCTCCTTTGACCCTCCAGTCCTTCCCGCTGCCCCAGAAATCCTCCATGACTGGTGAGAACAATTTACGTGATGTGCATGCTAGCATATAGGTATCAGGACATATGGAAGAGGGTGGTGTTTCGTATGGCAGCAGATTGGTTATATGGCCGTTAGTTAGTCTTCGTGCTCTTTAAAGCCTTATTTCTCCATCTGTAAAATGGGCTTAATGATAACGTGATTTTTTTCAAAGAACGTTGAAAGCCACAGCTTAGAAGTACTGCATGTAACAGCTAAAAACTATTAACAGTCTCTTCATGGCTCTGGTCAACAAGGTGGAAATAAATTGCTTAGTTAGAAAGGATTACGAATAGTTTTATTAATGTTTGCAAAGCACTTTGAGGCCCTAGTATGGACAGTGGAAACAAATATTGTATAAACATGCTATTATTAAATGACCGCTCTACTCTGGGAAATGGCATGGGAGTGGTTTTTCCATATTTGTTGTGACTCAGTGATTCCAGGTAAAACTCATTCATTTCACAAGTTAAAAAAAGAGAGTACTTCTAACTGTCAGCTCTGTCAACACATCTGAGGAGTCGAAAGCCAAGCCATGTTTTGCCTGGCTTGCTGATTAACAGCAGCAACAGTGATGTTACAGGCCAAATGCTCCTTGCCATTGCTTTCCATCCTATTCCACAGGATTTCACATGAGGCCGTGAGTACTCTGCCTGCAGATGAAGGGCTGAGACACTGCCAGTCATTGCTTATTTAACAGTGCTACTGAATCCAAGAGCCTCCAGCTCTCCTTCCCTATTCAGTGCTGGTTTAGCAGAGTTTCTGCATGTTAAAACTGTTAAACTTTTCTTTGATTGATAAAGGCAGCAATGACTAAATTCACATCGAGAATAGGTAGGTTGGGTAAGAAGTGCCATTTTCACATAGTCACTCTGAAGAATGCAATTTAAGGTATTTAATTACACAATTATTATTTGTCAAAATACCAAAAACTATTCATCTTCTCCCTGCCCTAACAACCCATCAAAACATCGCTTCTTTTTCAGTGTGGCTTCTAACCACCGATATTTAGCGCGGATAATTATGCCTCTTCAAATGTAAAGTAGTTAAGTTTTGTAAGGCATGATGCATGAAGCACTTTTACCAGCTGTTTTCCCAAGTCTGAATTTCTGAGCTAAACTGATATATTGTGATCCCAATGCATGACTTCTGGTGGTTTCGTGAAAAGCATTGGGAGGGGAAAACATTGTTGTATTGTATTTCTACTGTGTTTGGATTATGGCCCATGTGGGCTCCAACACCCCCAGAAGCAAGCTGAAGCTGGCCTTGTGGCCATTGACACTGCTCTGAATATGGCTTATGGAAGAGTTCCATTTAGTTTTACACTTGCAATAACATTATGCTTTGCATGTTATTTTTTGTTAGCTGAAAAGCATATGTTTTGACTTTTCCCATCAACGTAGGAGCAATGGCTTGTATTTTAAGTCATGAGACAGAAAAGAAATAACAAAGTCAAGGCTTTCTTTCCAAACTGCACCTACGCAACATTTTTATAAGCTAATTTTTGCTAATTTACATAATTGCTTTTTGCTATTTTTAATCAATTTTTCTAATTATCATCACTCAATTTTTGCATAGACTTAACAATTTGCGAGGACATTTTCAAAACATAGAAGCAAATTTTCTGTACCAGGGTATTTAATGCTGCGACTTTAGCCAAAAAGTGCTGACATACATAAAATGCATCAAACATATTACCTTCTTCACTGGTCCATAGAAAATCTAATAAAACCAAGTGGCACGGAAAACTTTTTTGCAAGGTGTTCTGACACCAGAAGACTGGATTTCATCATTCATATGGATTGATTACAGCTAGTTGATTACCTATGAATTGATTACAACTAACTCATGTCAGATTTTACACTAGTGGCCAACAGCCATCACTCTTCAGACCTTGCCAGCTGATGCACAACAACCAGAAATTTGCTTTGATGAGATCATCTGTGAAGTGAAAACCTACTCAAGCTAGTAAATGTATAAAGACCTGGTGCTGGGCATAAATGTTATCTTGCTATTCGCTGGACTTCAGATACTGTCCATCCAATAAATATTAAAAATATCAAAACCATACTGTTTTTCTAATACTACCATTACAGTTTTTGAAAAATGTTCATTCTAAAATTTAATAACTGTAGGTTTTATTAGCAGACCTGTCAGCAACTCATCTCTCATTACACTGATTTCTATTTTGTTTATAAAAGCAAGCTCCTCCATGATGCTGAAACAGAAATAAATCATGGCAAAATGATAACAAAATCCACAAGTTTTCTAACGGACCCAATTCTGGAAGTATTTTTTTGACAGTCAAGTAAACTCTGTTGATGTGAAGGGAAGGACTTTTAAGCACAAACTGACCAGAATGGTTCCATTTTATTCAGTTAATGAGAACTGCAATTAAAAAAAAAAACAATCCCCGAAACTAATGCTTATGTACTGATTCAGGTTGGGACCCTGCCTGCCTTTTTGAAACCACATTGGGTCATAGCTTTTTTCTTCTGAAAGCCTCCAGGGCATTTTCCTCTCCTTGGTGACTATAGAGGGAACTTAAAACCCTCTTAGGAAGAAATACTTCATCAAGCATGTCAAATTGAGGCGCCTACTAAGCTGGGCAGGATAGATCCCACTGTAAATATACAAAGTGGGCATAAGTTTACTCATGTAAATTTACTCTCTGGGTGCTGTGCTGAGGAGTAAGCATGCCCACCTGAAAGCCGGCCCTGGTGGCCCTCGTAGCTTGTGTGAGATGCTCAATATTTCTTAGGGAGCAAAGCCACTGCCAGATGACACCCGTGAGCCAGGGGACTGGCCCATCTCAAAACTAGCAGTTTCATAACATCCACTTTCATAACATGGATTTATGTGTAAAGAGAAGACGGTTATATGTCACAACAAGAACCCCGTGTTGGTGAACTCTGCCTTTTTGTTGGTGAACTCTTTTTGTGGGATGGGAAATTCACTCATGCTGGTTATNTGACATCAGCTCAGGCTCACAAGTGGACTTGGTGCCTGACACACAGGCAAGTCAGTTCAGGAACCATTAGTTGTCCTTCTCCTAAATTATCATTGAAGATATTGAAGGTATTGAAGATGCCATCACGTTCAAACAGATCGGACACTGAAATATTGATGCTGCAAAAGACAGAGCACTACTTTTACCCAGCAGCAAGAAGCTTTTCTTGGAGAAACCGTCCATTTGCAGAACGATGTGCACTCAAAGTTATATTCTCCAGTTGGTATTCTTGACTTTTTTTCACAGGCTGCATATAGATAACATCTCCATCTTAGTGACACACCATACTACACACAGAAGAGTCAGACACAGTGGTGATTATCTTGTGGACAATCCCTCGTTTCTCTTGGAAATGTTTCAGGGATGAAGTAACAGTAACCACACTGAAAAAAAGTCAAACAAACAGTACAGTATTATGGCAACTGATTACATCTTGTTAAAAAAAACATTAAGGGTTCTGCCCTGTCTTCTTTTTTTTCTTTTTTTTAACTTGCACATGTATTTTTCCCCAATCCCTGCCCCCCCAAGTCTTCCTGCTGGGATTCGTGTACAAAGCAAAATAGCTAAATTAACTGCACAGTACTGTTCCCAGAGGAGATCCAAACTATAGGATACACACTGGTTTCAAGGCTGCTAGTCAAGTAGTGCATTTGACTGTGAAATTAAATATGGCCCTGGGGATTCCTTTTGTGGTCACATAGAGGAGTAGTGCAAATTTCAATATACAATACCTAGCGTTCACAGCAGGATGGTCACAAAGTTGGTATTTTATGCAAATTAATGGTCATCCAAGTAAAAAAAAGATTGTCACAATCGTGCAATGATCACTTATCACTCCTGTAAGTTCTCAGATTGTTTTCGCTTCCTAATTTTTGTTTATAGTGACAATACACAAGGGGGAAAAAACAAGGCATTTTAGGGAACACCAAAAATTAAATTGCACCAAGAATGAAATCATGCTAGGAATAGCCAAGCAAATATTAAAATTAAGGCTCGCTACCACGTACATATTATCTGGCCTCAAGTACACATTTGCTTCCAAACTCCTGGGATTTATACACATATGTATAAACAAGCATTTACCCTAAAGCTATTTGTGATGGGAAAGAAAAAGCTCTATTTTAGAATACATTATGAAACATGCACTTCTGGAAGCTACATTTCTTTAAAGTCAGGACAGTCCTGGTTAAATGCTTTCACTGATTGCAAGGCAGTATGGATATGAAGCA
>VYZW01009549.1:739-12158 GCA_013401315.1 Balaeniceps rex
AAACGCTTGAAACGCTGTGTTTCAGAACCATAATTTAACATAGACTAGATGTGTGCTTTTAAGAGTCAGCTCCTGGTCTTCAGTTCTGTGTTCCTTCTCTAATGTTTTGCTTTTTTCTAATTAATATCTAATGTTTTGGGTTTTTTCTAGACTCTTCCTTTCTCACTGTTTTGCTTTTAGTGTCCTATCTTCTACTTTGTAATGGTGTAATTACCATTCAGGTAAATATTGCAAGCTTTTGCTTATTTTTAGTGTTGTCTACATTCATCTCTTGACAATATTTGCCAAACATTCGTATAAAATTTCTTCTGATATCCTCAGACCTTTTCCTGACCCAGATAATGAAGTTATGGGTGCATTTTAATTTGAACCAGAGTGCACTTTGAAATTTATGTCACAATTGTCCCCACTTACCATCGCTGAGTCATCTTGGAGTGCACAAATTGAATTCCTTTGGATGAAACTAACCTGGAAAACCAGGAATACGTTTAATTTCCTCCAGCCACAAATGGCCACTCAATCCACATGACCAGACTAGCCCAAAATGAAATCTCCAAATCTTATACAGTGGTGCCTTTAGGTCCTCAGCTTCATTTCATTCCATTAATGTACTCTTCTGGGCCTCCCTGCCTGCCACTGTAAAGCTGAACTATGTCACACAACAAACACTGGGGATGGAGTTGTCTTTCATTCCAGTACCACCTTCTGTTTTTGAATAAACATTCATGGTAAGTGTTACATAAAGAAACTACTGTTCTTTGGACGACAGTATTGTAGGAAATCTCTGAAATGGCTGTAGGTGAACCATTTAACCAAGTACAAAAAGACGGGAAAATCCCAGTTGGGATTTTGAAAACTTCATCTGATGAGGCATGTGTACGGATGAAAGGCAGATGAACAACAGACCTAAAGAGAAGTTCCAAGGAGACCGGTGAGATTCCACAGGGTGAGTGAAAGGACTCCTACTGAATAAGCAGACTATCCTAAATACAACCAGGGATGTCCTTGAGGACAATGGAGGATGGACATGTCACAGAAAAAGAGTAACATACTTAAACTCTGAGTGTCTGCTTTCTTCAGATGCAGATGAACTCAGTAGAAAAGCTCCCTATTAGTTTAATTAGGTTTGAACCAAACCCTGTCAGACATTCTAACGAGCAAATGCCAGCATAAGCATTTTGTGGTAGAGGTTGATTCACACTTAGGAGTTCTCATCCCAGCCCTGCTGAATTCCCTTGAGTTTATGCTGTTGGTTCCAATGTATCCATAAACTTCAGTCATGTTGACTATACCTAAATTAGAAAATTAGACAGTGTCAGGGTGCTGATAGTCTAAATGACTAAATTCGTAGAGCAGTCACTGCTATTCTTTTTGCTTGGATCAGCTTTTACCAAGCCAAATATTTCCCAAGTAGAGTTTGGGAATAAGCCCAGTCCTAGAAGTATTGTCAACCAGCAACTGTCCACTCCTTCAGGTGTATTATTATGCAGTATGATCATAACCAGAATATGCCATTGGCCCAGGCTGAGAGAAAGGACCCTGGCAACATTTAATTCCCTAATATAGATTAGATGTTGAATTGAAGAATGTGCTTATGCTTCATCTGGCTCATTCTAAAGAAGTGGCCCTAGAGGGATAAGGTATAAGAATTAACCCTTCCAATCTATCAAGTACTATCACTTGAACTGGGAGAACAAATCTGTAATAATAGAGAACATCTTGGTTAATATACACTAGTGTAACATAAAAAAGGTCGACGTGATTTCACTGACTGTTTATACAAAACATAGGGGTTTTTTTTCTACAAAGAGGTTTCTATGTTTAGAGACTTTAAAAGTTGAGAGAGGAGCTTTATTCAGAATAATGCTACTTGTTACCAGAATAATGAACTTAAAACTCAGCAACAAAAGCTATGTGCCATTCACAAAGTAGTATTCTGTCTAGGGAGATGGAGACTAGTAATATGCTGCTGTAAATATGTTTCCATATTTAAAAGAACTTCAAATGTATTTACGATCAGGAGCACAGTGAATACTGCTTCTCTGTAATAATTTTTCTGTCTTTTATCATCTAGGATATTGTGTTTTCAGACTTGTACTGATGAATGCTATAAAAAAATCACTCAATGTTTATCAAGAATAGTGAATTATTGATGCTTGTAAAATAGCAAAGAAAAAAAAACAAAAACAAAATACATCCTTATCAGCATACCCACCTGAATGAGTAGATAACAATGAAAGTAAAGTGACTGGACTGCCATGGCCCAGATTCCATTCCTTTAAAATTTTAATTCAAAATTAAATGCTGCTTTTAAGGATGCAGGCAGTTAAGGAAGTTTATATCCCCACAAATCTGTTTCAATCAAAAATATCCAAAAAGATTTGTGAATACATGAAAGTGATTTCCTGATAGGTAATTTCTGGCTCCAAAACCTTTATAGTCCAGCTGAGTCTGGACTCAGCAAACAAACAAGACAAAAGAATAACATGTATCGTATTACAGAAAGTGGTGGATTTTACAGAAGGGGCTGGAGTTGAAAAGATCTGGAATCATAGAAAAACACTGAACGTGCTTGAAGATGTAACAGAGTAGTGCAAAAAACCAGGATCATGCATACAGGAATCTCAGAAGGGAGTTCATGGAGACCCCAAAGTCCTGGGTTATCTCCTCTTGTTTTGTTTCTTGAAAAAAAAGACTCAGGTTAACGCTGAAAGAATCATCTGTTCGCAATCCTCCGAGTAACTCTTCACTGTTCAGTGATGGATTGACCAAGGAATTCTTAGGAACTCACAGCTCAGTGTTGGACTGTAATTTGGCTTGTCCATCCTTGAATCATGGATCCTCCATGCCCAAGTGAGTGGGATGTCTAGCATGCCAGATCCATGAATTATGTAAATATTTAAAGGTAAAGTTATACATTTCTTGAAACTGTAGATGGATGTTAGAATAACATTGTAAAAGGAAAATGCATTCTTAAGGTTATGCTTGACAGTAAGAATCCTCAGTAGCAGATATACTTTCTCCAGTAGTCTCTGAGGCTGGCTAACAAGACTCTGCAATCTCCTCCAGGGCATGCTTTAAAGAGTTTTAAAACTGCATCTTTCTTGCTTCTATTTTGATGGAGAATGACTAGAACTGTCCACAGCTGTTTGCCATCGATCATCTGCTCCTTTTCTAGCCCCACCTTGGCAGGACCATGTGTGCCCACTTGCCCCACCCCTGTAAGTCCTTGTATTTGGGTAGTAGAAAACGACAAGGGAGAATGTCATTTTATTCTTTCCAACATTGTGCTTCAGTGCCTTGATTTTGCTTCAGTGCCTTGATTTTTACAGTACAGCTTGGTTACCACGTTCTCAACTGTTACCTTGCTTACAAGTTTCTTCAATATAGTCACATATTTTTATAAGTGCAATACCATGAGAAGCATCAATTTTACAGGCTTCTTTCAATTTATATTTAGCTTGCTATGTGCTTTGCAGAAAAGCTGTACGTGGCACAGCATAAGACCAATGTGAGAAAGGATGCGACCTTCACCTTCCCCCAGCCACTGCACACACTTTGTTAGATTTACAGAAACCCTGCAGAATCATGTCACCAGGACTAACCACAAGGAATGACCACTAGAAATCTACTGGTGGGCAGCATCCAGAAAAGGGAAAAAAAGACCTAAACATGCTATTTCATTACCTTTCTGGTGCAACAAATGCAATCCAGGATTCAGTAGAAGATATATTCCTGGTAACACTAATGTCATATTGACAGCTATTCGTTGATGGATGTTCATAGCAGTGTTAATGGGTAAAGCAGTAGTAGTGCTACTATACAAGGCCGAAGGCAGTAATTCTGATCATCTGCACCCAAGCAAATCAATTCTCAGCAGAATTTCTGAAAAGAGGTGGGGAACACTGAACACAGAACTTCTTGAGCAAAGGCAGGATGAGCCTGGCTTATTTAGATTAGCTCAATATTCCTCAACCTCTGATAATGCAAAATTTTGAAAGAGGTCTCAGAACATTAGAAAGAGTCAGCAGCATCTCGGTAACCCCTGGGCTCTGCCAGTTTCATTATTATGGCAGTAGTTATTGGCTGAAACTACCTTTGCTATGTTAGGAACTGAATTGTTGGTGGCACCAAATATACATTGCACACAGAGAAATCAGGTTATGAAACAGGGAAAGGAGGGAACAAAAGAAAATTAAATCCAGGTACCCATCATCTAGACTTATTTATAAGTATTTTCCCTGCATTATATGATAGTCATGTGACAAGGAGACTGCTCCAGTGACCAAGGAGTTCCCATACTGTAATATGTCAATAACAAACTACTTGTCTTCTCCTTTAATGCATAGTTCACCTCTGCCATGGCTACTTTTTTTTTTTTAATTTGTAATTTTTACTGTTTATTTTAGATTCTCCTCTGCTTATGGTCTAGCTTTCACTACTTACCAGATAAAAGATCCCTTCAACTTTTGCCCTTTGACCCATGCCACATCTTCCAAGTAGGATGAACTCCCAATATTAAATCTCTCTTTAATGTTTACCATTGCCACGAGTCCTAAAAACTCTTTTGACAACTAATATGATGTGCCTCCCTTCTTATTTTATAATGGTCTTACTACAAATGTTATCTTAGTCTGTTGTTTCTCCTTAGGTATGTTGATTGTCAGCCTTCTGGGGCTCTGGCCCCCTTAGTCTATGTTTAGGTTTGTACAAGACACAGTAAATGCAATTCCTGACAACTCAGGTTGCTGCCACAGTGCAAATGAATAGTAGTTTCAACAAAACCACTGCTGAATGGCAAAACTAAGTAGTTAGAGTTAAGAAATAACAGAATTAGTGTCCCCTGCATCCTTAGTTAGGCTTATCTTATAGTATAGGTACTACCTATATAATCATGTACATTTTTTGTATTTAGTTTTACACACTTCTACTTTATTCAGTGAACAGTATGCAGTTCAGCTACGACTACCTCAAAGTTGTGCTGCAAAAGAATATTCTTTCCTCAGGATCTCTGCCTTGTTGCAGATTTGGAAAGCAAGTTTGGAATTAGACAGAAGATTGGTAAGTGGTAGCAAGCTGAATATGGAGGCGTACCTTTGCTAAAAAACAGGAGGAAGTGAGAAATGGGGAATCCATCATTCTCTTGACTTTTCAAGCAATTCAAGCAGAAGAAAACACTGCATTACTGTGCAAATTTACTAGAGCTCCTAGCTTTGAACACTGTAGCTTGGTCAGCAGAAGCAGCAGAATGAAACCGTCCGTTCAGCCTCATTAAATGTGCAGAGAAAAAGCATAGTAGCCTGGGCTAAACGCTAGAGTCTAGGAGTTAGCACGAGTGCTAACACATGCTGTCACTGGACTGTGACACATCATAATACTCCCAGGCTATGGCCAGACATAAGAATTTGGGTGTGTTTCTGAACTCTCCAGTCTGAAGCATGCACCAGCTTTATCCCAACTTTACATTGGGGAATACCAGTGTGCCCATCCTCTGAACACCTTGGCTTCCCCGGGAAGGAGTCAGAGGGTTGGCGCAGACAAGAGCTGTAGCGTGTTCTGGCAGGGCCCCAGCATGCTCCACTGGGAAACCAGCAGGTAATTACAGATGCAAGTTCAGTCACGCACCCAGGATTGCACTGAAAGCCAGTGGCAGAACAAAGAATTGCATGAAGGTATTTTAAGCCCTAGCTTAAGATCCTAAATACTAAACCATCCTAGAAAAATTACATATGTCATTCACCATCTCACAATTAAAGAATGCTTTTAATGAATATTGTTGTTCCTGGAAATTCCACTGAGTATGCTGACTGTGTAATTAGAAATTATGGCATCCAACCTAGGTAGTATTCATTTTAGTCAAGTGTATTGGGTTTACATGGCAAGGTGTTGGTAGCAGGGGGCTACAGGGGTGGCTTCTGCAAGAAGCTGATAGAAGCTTCCCCTAGGTCCGATAGAGCCAATGCCAGCCAGCTCCAAGATGGACCTGCTGCTGGCCAAGGCCGAGCCCATCAGTGACAGTGGTAGCGCCTCTGTGATAACATATTTAAGGAGGGAAAAAAAAACCACACTGGGACACAAACAGCAGCTGGAGTGAGGAGTGAGAATATGTGAGAGGAACGACTCTGCAGACACCAAGGTCAGTGAAGAAGGAGGGGGAGGAGGTGCTCCAGGCACCGGAGCAAAGATTCCCCTGCAGCCCGTGGTGAAGACCATGGTGAGGCAGGCTGTCCCCCTGCAGCCCATGGAGGGCCACGGTGGAGCAGATATCCACCTGTAGCCCATGGAGGACCCCATGCCGGAGCAGGTGGATGCCTGAAGGAGGCTGTGACACTGTGGGAAGCCCGCACTGGAGCAGGCTCCTGGCAGGACCTGTGGACCCATGGAGAGAGGAGCCCACACTGGAGCAGGACTTGTGACCCTGTGGGGGACCCATGCTGGAGCAGTCTGCTCCTGAAGGACTGCACTCTGTGGAAGGGACCCACGCTGGACCAGTTCATGGAGGACTGTCTCCTGTGGGAGGGACCCCACGCTGGAGCAGGGGAAGAGTGTGAGGGGTCCTCCCCCTGAGGAGGAAGGAGCAGCAGATACAACGTGTGATGAACTGACCACAACCCCCATTCCCCATCCCCCTGTGCTGCCCCAGGGGAGGAGGTAGAGAAAATCTGGAATGAAGTTGAGGCTGGGAAGAAGGGAGGGGTGGGGGGAAGGTGTTTTAAGATTTGGTTTTATTTCTCATTACCCTACTCCGTTTTGATTGGTAATAAATTAAACTGATTCTTCCCAAGTCGAGTCTGTTTTGCTCGTGATGGTAATTGCTGAGTGATCTCCCTGTCCTTATCTTGAGCTTTTTTGTTATATTTTCTCTCCCCTGCCCAGTTGAGGAGGGGGAGTGATAGAGCAGCTTTGGTGGGCACCTGGCATCCAGCCAGGGTCAACCCACCACATCAAGAAAACATTGGTATGATCTGTTTCATCTCAAATTTGCCTTTGTGGTCTGTGTTTAGGAGTACTAGGGTTATCACATCTTACATGCAGATTATTTTGCAGTATTCCAAAGCAGGAAATATACCTTTCAGTCATGAAAATTGTTCCAACCACACAACCATAGTGTTGTCAAAACTGGAACATAGATGCCCATCACCTCTATCCAGAATTTCAATGGCATGAAATAAGTGAAATTGGTGAGAAAGAAAGACTTAAGAAAATATCCCACTTTTTTGAGATGTTGGATAAATCTAGTGTGATCAAAACAAGCAACAGAGTTATGCTGTTTTTAAGCCACTGGAAGTAGAGGACAATCAGGCATGTAGACTGCATCGCTGCTGGAGTGGATGCAACAACAAGATAACACTACATGTAATCTTTCTTTGCTGAAATTGAAGCAGAAGCCGTTGTATAAAAAACCCACAACAAATATTAATACAATAGACACTTATTCTAGTGCATTCCTATGTTTGATGACCATTACACATTTATGAAGAACGATTTCATACCGCTGTGTTGTGGGAACGTGCAATGCCTTTATCTTCTGCTTAGAATATTCTTTCTGATGCTCAAGGATCAAGCGTTTAATGAGCCTTTTAATATTATCTATTCACTGTAAGTGGTAGAGTAAAAGCTTCATGGAGAAGAGTCTATTTGATCTAATAGATATATTTTTATATGCTATTATGAATTCCATATTATGCCTTTTGATGTAAATTCCCATATGTGGTCCTTATGGAGCCCTTTATAATTATTTCATTATGGTGCTGAATCATTCCCAATCAACAGATAGGAATTATGATTTTAAAAATATGATTTAGGCATTTCAGAATACATGGAAGAAAAACATAAAAACCAAACAGCTATGTTTATTTTGATGCACAGTGAACTCAAAAATTTCTCAAAAATTACATTATTAACATTTAACAAATGAGAGGGGGAAAATGTAGATTCTGAAGCTGTTGGGAATTTCAGCATTCCTTTTCGCTGCTGCAAATCAGCTATGATCAGATGCCTTGCCAGTGTAGAACTGGAAGTATCTAGCTTTGTATTGTAAGCCTGAAGTAGTCCAGACTGGTAGAAGTGATTTGTTGAAACATGATTTGAAAATTACAGTTAAAGTACCCTTGGCTATTGTATTTTTCCTTGCATTGAAAATCATATAATTAAAATTATTATTTATAAAATTTATATTTATTTATTTATACACACACAAACACATTCAAAGATTATAACTCTGAGGGATCATTTCTGCTCTGAGGTACAGGTCACTTTATAATTGTGGTTTGAAATATACAATTAAGCATTTGCCTATAAAATGTTCATTTCCTTTACCTAAGAAATGGACTGATTCCCTGACCAATTAATTATAATTTAATCCTTCAGCCTATCCCAGTCTTTACGTGATAATTATTTGTATCTCTCTGAATGATATAAGGTAACACAAGATATATTTCTTTCTTCTTCCTTCTAATCTTTAGAGATGAAACTTTGCATCCTGGCTATAGGTATCAACTTTGTTATGGTGTATAATGTGGTTTGTAAAAATGCTGGACTGAAGAAGAGCTGTTTGTTTGCATTTTGTTCTCTGACACTCCTGTGAGGTGACCAGTGTAAACCTTCCTGCAAGCAATTTGCCAGGAGGTCGTCAGCACACTGTATGTCCTCAAAGTTTTTGTGTTTGATGGAACTTCAGGGGGGTGGCATTGAATCAGATGATTCCTTCAGCCATTCCCATGGAAGTCTTTGAAAACAAAAACTGAGAGAGTGGAGAGAGTGGGACTTCAGCTGTATTTTTTTTCATGGAAACACTGATAACATTAGAAAGCAACTTGGCTATTATGCTTTTCACCAACCATGGAGTCTGAGAAGGAATGTTTGGCTGGGGTATTTTTAGAGATTTCATATCTAAGAAGAGATAATCACTACAATTTCATCCTGGGATGATGGTTGGTCACCAAGTCTAAGACTGAGTCTAGAGGAAAGGGATTCTTACATCCAATGTATGGAAAGCAACACTTTTGGCAGCTATGGCAATTTAAACATTCAAGAAGAAGAAAGGTGTCCAAATGGATCTTCCTAAGGAGGATGTGCTGTTGCAGACAGAGGATGCTACAGAGGGCAACTTTGTAAATATATTTCATTCTTTCTACCAACATCACCTGAATCACCCCAAAGTTACTTTCACCCATATGTTCTTTATGTAATCAAGCATTAGGACAGCTGGGAGTCCATTCTGCTTGCATTGAACTTGAATGTGCTGAATGGGCAAATGATTTTAGGATATTGTTGCTATTTTGGTCCACAATGACTTTTCTACTATAATTTCAAATAAATGTTGAATAGAGAAGAAGAGAGGATTATTTGGTAGATGAACCTTTAGAGGTATAAATAGGACCCTGCAAAACTGAGCTCTGTTTGATCTAAATGACCAAGGCCATCTCCTGTGAGCCTGCTAATCTTTCCCATACATTCGAAGAATGTCTGACTGATAGCTGCAAAACACTGCATACAGGCCTAGCACTGGGAATATGAGTATGACCATGAGAAATGTTGCAGATTTGACAGTCTCCTTAGTTTCCTGCACTTGAATAAATAACTGAATGAATGCTTTATGCTTCCATTCCAGCCAGGTCTGGAAAACATCCAAACTGTTTCAAAACTCTAGGCTTTGTACAGATTGTTTCTGGTCTTAGGCTTTGAGACTCTGTATTTAAATTGCCTCAACTCCTGAAACTAGCACTCTGACTAGCAGACTCTGTTGCCTATGAGGCCAGAATTTCATCTCTAGGAATAACCTGAATTCCTGTCTAGGCCTTTGAAGCCATGAGATATGTGAGTAATTAGGTCCAATCTACCTACCAAGGTGAACAGGCATTGCTGATTCACCATTTTCCATCATCTTTCTGATTGCCTGGCATGTTTGTGCAGTAAGAAAGTGCAGCAAACTGAGAGCAGATAATAAGCGTTTGGTAAATTTTTGTGTGACCCACTGATCAGCTTCACATCTTAGTCAGTCTCCCAGCCACTCTGAAGAGAAACTTCTTTTAGTTCAGCTGCTCTCTCTGGAAACTTGGCTTCTGAGCAGCCAGTTTAAATGTCGCTGCATGACGTTTCCCAGTTCCTGTGGTAGTGCAGTTAGATCCAGATGAGATACCTCTGCCCTGAAATGTTGGGTTTTATAAATGAGTGAACTCTTGGGCATTAGCCTCCCTAGTACACACAGCCCTAGAAAATCACACTAAGAAATCAAAGCTGTTTGTTGATCACATGTAGTGCACTCCACCTGTCTCCAATTCAGTTTCCTAATAGTGGTTCCTAAGCTGTCTGGGGAAAGCCCCTTTTTAATCCAAACCTGTACAGACCTAGTCCTACCACTAATAGGTTTGTCAGTGAGTGCTGAACATCTCTCTGTTAAAGTTTTAATCAGGATGCAGCATCATTGGAGGAGCTGGAGATGACTTGACAAATTTGGTTGCTGGGTTGTTCTCATCAGGCCTCTAAGACTTCAAACTTAAGGCCATAAATTGCTGAATTTGAGAAGTGTGCTTGCGTATTCTCTCTTAACTTGACACTTTTCCTTTTTTTTGAAATTCCTCTTATCCTTGACAGTAAATGCATGTTAGTTTCTTGATACATACCAAGAACTAAAATTTTCATTTATTGAAGTTTTCACTTAAAAAATTCTCATGCAGTTTTATGGCAAAATTAAGGTAAATACTTATCAATTTTTAAGTGTGTGAACAAGCAAGTAGAGATTTAAGGGCTGTTGCTTATTCAAGTAACATACCTGAGTTTAATAGGTTAATAGGTTGATTTTTGTTTTCCTTTTATGTGTGTAAAAGGACTACATATTAAAAAATGTCTCAATGGTATTCCAATGATATTTCAAATTACTCTAGAACCCTTGAACTGATTAGATCCTTATTTTTTGAGCAAATTTCTTTGAGAACTTTACAAAACCTACAAAAGGCAGAAGTTTTAAAACTATATTCCATTTTATAAAGGACATGGCATTTTTTCTCCTAATTAGTAGCTTTTAAAAAATCAAATTAATTAATAAAAGTCAGAAATTTTACTGTGTAAATTGGTTTTAGCTTTAAAAAGCTACACTTAAGCTTGAAAATCAAATTACCTAGTTTTTCTAGTTGCCGTAATAATGTTATGTACGGTCTTCACAGAGTGTTATGCATTTTTATTACATGTATTCTTGAAAAACTGAGAACTTATGAATAAGATCAAGATAGAACAATATCACTGTTAATTACACTCTATGATAACTAGTATTTGTTCAACTTTTATATTAATAAACTGGCTACAGGACCATATATGTGTGTGTCTATGTCTGTGTGTATATCTATGTATATGTTTGTATATGTATATGTTTATGTACATGTCTATGTATGTGCATGTGCATCTGTATGTACACACATAT
>VYZW01009549.1:17438-28528 GCA_013401315.1 Balaeniceps rex
CAAACAAAGTCTTATAACCCATTCTGCTCACTTGAAGCAACAATGCCCGGCTGAACACAAGAGCATTTTTATTAAAAGTGCCAAAAACTAAAGCTGGATTTTCTGGACATT
The DNA here is from genome assembly GCA_013401315.1 of Balaeniceps rex. Lineage (NCBI taxonomy): Eukaryota > Metazoa > Chordata > Aves > Pelecaniformes > Balaenicipitidae > Balaeniceps > Balaeniceps rex. The sequence continues at coordinate 17,550 of VYZW01009549.1, forward strand.
CTGTGTTAAAGTTTTGGTAAGATTAATCATAAAAATTCACTGTTTATATTAGAGTATGACCCTTTCTCATATTTTTCTTTATAGTGCCATACTACCTTGCTATGTGATCCAGTGTTCTATACATACATATACAGTGGTCTGCATTCATTATGATAGGTTTGGAAGCTTTTTCAAAAGAAGAAATGGTTGGTTATGCAAACTTTCACATTTTTCTGTATCTCATCTGATTATTTCCCATAAGTACATTCTGTCTCTTGTTGAAGACCACACATGAAAAATGTCATACTCAATACTTTTGTTTCTCAAAACTGACATACAGAAGGGTTTGGGTTTTCAAAATCAAATGTAAAAGGGGATTATAGCTATAACCATGGAATTGCCACCACAGCATCGTAAAACAGTATAAAAGACTGTCAAACTTTCAGCGCTTGAAAAGAAAGCCTTATTTAAAAAATATTTCCATATGTTAATCAGATGCTCACACTACTTTACACATTTTGATGTTAAATCCACCCAGAGACAGATATTATTACTCAACCACCATCAAGTGGCATCAACTTTCTGGAAAAAACTGAGAGGATACAAATGTGCCTTCATTGTGTATGTGTTAAATGAAGCTTTGCTTTGTTAAACTGGCTTGGAACAGTTACAGTGCTAAGTGAGAGCCACACAAAGAAAGATGCATACGAGCAAAAATAACTAGAACAGAACTAAACCTAGTTCAGGGACCTTCAGAGTTTTTTCCAAATCTTGCAGGATGTCGTCTCCCAGAAAGTTTCTCAGACAAATAGCTAAGGAAGATTAATTCACTGATTAAAAGCTGGTCAATGAGGGAGAAGGGCAAGGGGAAAGTAATAGACATCAAAATAAAATAAAGAACAGTAAAATAATTCCTTTTGTCCTATGACACTTCAAACTTTGTATTATTTCATATACATCTTCCTGGAAGTACACTTCTCTATGCATTTAAGAATTTTCACAGGATAGTGAAAATCAGCCACCATGCACACAAACAAACAACAAGACCTATAAAATCATTGTGATTCCTGTGTAGCACAGATTAGTTAAGATCCTTTGGCTAGTCATTCAATAGGCTCTTTTTCTTGAATATCACAAACTGGATTATTGCACTTTTTTTCTGATAATCCTGACACTGCTTCTGGACATGGATTTTTTGGAGTGAAGATTTTCATACTAGAATTCTGTGTTGAAGCTGCCCACCAGTTTAAGCTCATCCTTTTCATAGCTCCTATCTTGTTGGTGCTTTAATTTAAAATTCACTTTTCAAGAGGCGTGTAGTAAAGGCCTACAGATAGAGATTTTGTACACTTTCAAGTACTATAAACTGGCAGAATTTTCTTCAAACCAGTAGAATATTCTTCAAGCAGAATAAGATATTCACAGGCATGGGCAAAACAAGAAACACTTGTATCCTTACCTGATCATCCTCTCCTGACCACTTTTGAGCAATACATGGGTTAGGATCCTCTCAGTGTCCTGCTGGGCTCAATTTCTCTAAAATATGGAGCCTCTCTCATCTTGGCTTTTTCTCCAGTTTTGTTTTGCTCTGAAGTTGGTGGAGTCCCTTTGATTTATAATTATAAGTGCCTTTCTTCTTCTTTCTGACTCCAAAGTCCTTTTATGTGTAACTAACTTGGTCAATATGTTTTTAAAGTGCTTTGCTTTACCGAGAAGAATGTAATTGGGACAATACCTACCCTCCCAAAGACAGCTTACAGAAAAATTAGTTTCTTGAGGTACTCCTCTGTTTGACATGGGCCCACTGTACACATACCTGCTAATATCTCTTAGTGATAAATATACAGACATGGAGCGCATTCTTCACCTATTGTCATAACACAAGGAGTTTGGGGAGGAAGCACAGCAGCCACTGTAGTAGTTGTTAAAGATGCCTTAGTCTCAACTACAGTTCAAAAGCTGTACGTACATGGATTCCCCAGGCTGAAGCATCATGCTACAAATATGAACCCACCACTGTAGTCCTTGTCTATTGTTTGAATGAGGAAAAGGACAACATTGTTCCATGCTCTCCCTGGTTCAATATTACATGCTTAAAATAGTACTCCATGTAGTAGTTTCTCCAGCTTTTCCTCACAGTTGTCAGATAGGACTCATGCCACAGAGGAGACCCTGGTGAAGGAGAGGGAGATAACACTGAGCAGAGCACTGCTTCCTAAGGAAGTGGGTGTCATGGAGGAATTGAAAACTGAACGTGCTTAAGTGTTGGGAGTTAGTCTGGCTAAGAATAAAATCCATTGATATCAAAATGATGGTGCAAGATCTTTTTCAATGACCACTAGGAACAAAGTGCCTAATTTTGGGAAAGTGATGTGTCCTCTCTTGGACCTGAAAAGTTTTGGAGGTGTTGGAGGCAAGTTCATGGGGCAGATTTAGCTTAACTGTCTTGCTGGGAATTTCCCCTCTCTAAAGTCTGGCTGGATTGCCACTGTGCTCCAGCTCTACCCAGCTGTCAGAATAGCTCTTTGTGGCTATGGGGTGATATCAGTGTGAAATTAACTGTGAAATGAAAAAGACCAATAACTGAGCTTTTTCGGGCAGCTTGCCTAGCCCAAAGCAAGAGGTAGTGATTAAAAAGGTTGCTATGAACAACAAGAATACCACACCCCAAACAATTTGTTTGCACTTTGAACTAGAGCATTACAGAGCAAATGCATGACTTATGTTGTAGCTTCATGTTGTCTCCAGGAAACCTTTCATAAAGTTAATGGATACAGCTGTCACCCTTTGAGACGAAGTGATCTTCTGAGTTTAGCAGGAAGGCTGAGACTATTGCATTCAGCTTGGGTTCAGATTTTTAGAACAATTTGAGCATCTTATCCCCAAATCAGTTTTGCTGGACAGTAACATAAGGAGAAAGTAAGAAACGGCTTCTGGAGCTAATGTCCAGATACGCACTGTAATACAGTTAAAAACACAAAGAAACATGGGTGCCAAACCCCAGCACATCAGGGACAAACCAGGAGAGAAGCTCTGTGCTATGCATGAGTTAGTGCTTTTCCCATATGAATCCCATACAAATTCATGTTCTGAATGCAGACATATTTATCATAAGCAGTAACACCAACACCTTGAGTGAATCTTGGCCATTATTCTCTAGCAAGTTATCAACTCTCACTCTCTCTAGCAAGGAAAATTCACTTCCAGAAAATGTGTTTAATTATGAAGCAAAATTTATGTGGAGTGAGAATATTTTTTTTTCTCTTCTTTTTTTTTTTTTTTTTTTTTAATTTCAGCTGGTCTAACGTGCAATACTCCTTCTTACAAAAACTTGCCTCGCAACTAAAAGAGTGGATCAAGCAGGCTTGTTTCCTCAGATCTTCACAGCTGTAGTGACTTTACTAAAAGAGCATGATTTCTAATTGTGACAGTGCTTTTAACAGAGAGGAGAAATTTCAGTCCACTGGACTTAACATGGTTAGGGATACTACTGGGAATGGGGAAAGATTTACCTCATGACCATCCCCATCCCCAACACACACAGTTATATCCGTTTCTAAATCTAAATCTCTTTGTAAGTCTCAAGTCTGGCTTTAGGGCTTGTTGCTGTAGGGATTCTTTTTTCTTAGCAGAATTTCTGATCCTTATCAGCATTCAACACTTCTGAGTAAAAGGCATTTCTCTTGAATGGCCCATGCAGCTTCACAGCTGCTTGTCAACCTGACAATAAGTAGAAATATGGAATGTTCTCTTTTCTCTCCTATATGCTCAAAATGCTGAATGGAGAAATAAAGCTCATTGCCAGTAAAGATACAGTGGAACATACTCATCACCTTGTCCCACAAATCAATTAAAGCCATGTATTTTTTTTCTTGATGAAACTTCGGAGGCCTTAATTTAAAATCAACTAATTCAGCCTTCATTTATGAATTAACAGTAATGTTTTTAAAAAGGTCAGTTCAAAATTTAGTATTATTCACTTAAGGTGGATCTGAGAGAATGAAGAAGCAGAGGGATGATGGGTGGGGGAAGTACCATTCACTGGACTGAGCTAGGGTGGCAAAAGGAGTAGGGTGAGAACTGCAGTAGTGGAAATGGTGGCTAAATGATACTGATGTGCAATTTTACTTGAAAACCCTCTCTCTAACACCTTTTATTATTGTGTTCAGTTTTACAAATAAAATAGGATTGTGCAGTTAGAGACTTTCTATCTGATCAGATACATCTCCTGACAAAATAACCATAAACTGAGCAAATTGGCAGCTGCTATTGTGGTTGCTGGAACTTGTGAGCTATTTCCTTTTGTGAGGTAAGGTATTTTCATGGCACAAAATGTGAAATTACACACACACGAAAAAAAATCGAGTTTAAGTTGCAATAAATTGCAATAAATGTTCACAGTTCTGAGGAAAAGTGACAGCACAATTTTGCTTTAAATACTTATTTGTGTTTTGTTCTTTGACAATATCACTATGGATTTATCTGTAAGAATTAAGAATATTTACTAGGATTGCATAATCATTTAAATCCATCCTTAACAATAGTGGATTGTATCATAGTGACTGAATTCAAGGAGATCACCCTGCTAATGTAAATCCAATTCCATGCAATGAATCCTACCATGTACTTAAAAGGCATCACTGACATAACGTCTTCTAAAACTTCTTTGCATCTGCACAGTCTCTGTCTTCTTTTGGTATTCCTCCTCTTTTCTTTTTAGTTTTCTGTATTTTTCTTCTTTTTTTTTTTTTTTTTGCTTTAGTTTTCTATCATTTGGGATTCTGTCCCTTCTGTCCCTTCTTCAACATACAAAATCTAAGGACACTTGATATTCTTCCCTAAAGCCAGCAACAGATGAAGGCAGCTGCAGATAAAATGACTTGCTGAAACATCAGCTGTAGCCAGCGGTTCCAGCTTGTTGGAACGCCACCATCTATATGCTTGAGAGACTTTCTGGAACTATAAAGCACTATAGACGACTGCTAGGGGAGTCATAACATAAGACATGCAGATGTTCCTGCTTACTCCACCCAGTCCCAGTTTATTTAATACACTGAATTATCTTAGCTTCTTAAGGAAGCGAGAAGTGATAATAAGCATTAAAATGCCATGGACCACTAGTTCATGACATGTACTTCTCTCTTGGACCAAAAATCCTGATGCCAGAAGAGCAAAAGAATCACTGAGGTCCTATTTCAATGCAACATCTCAAAGAAAGAACATACCTGGGACTTTCTGTCCCTCAGAAAAGTGTTTATATCAAAGGAGAGTTAAAAAACAACAGTGAATCACCAGTAAGACACTGTTCACTGAAGTTATAGGGGGCCTGAAAAGTCTATGGAAAGTTTTACTGATTACAGAAGCCCTCTTTTTTTATGTCTGCTAGCACAGTTGAACTGGAATATACTGATGAGGTAAAACATGTAAGGTGATGCATAAGGATGCTAGATTTTAAATATTAAAATAAGAATGCTGGAGCCTTCTCTTCCTCTCTCCTGCTGTGGCACTGTGAATGCTTATGTTCTCAGAGCTGCAGCCTGGGAAGAACAGATAGGGGCCAAACAAGAAAAATATGGAAAAAATTATCTCCTGTGTGCTTTTTATACAGGGCATAGAATTTGAAGGCACAATAGAAGAAATCCTGTATTATAAGGGAGGTCTGGAAAGCCTGTGTCTGTGTGAAGTTTGCCTTTTTGCAGTTCATCAAATTAGATGATGAACAAAGTTCTAGACCAGCAGTTCCCAGCTTCAGCAAAAGTAGGTGGAATGTAAAGCTGTTCAGCTCTATCAGGCTCCTCGACCTGACATTGTGCATTGGTCTCCAGGAGGGAAGAAAATGGTTTATTGCAACATCACACCAGCAACCTTTCCCTCTTTTTAGGTTTAGCATTGCTAAACCTCTTGGTAAGAGTCACGCTAATAGAATTTCAGGAGTACACAAGCAAAACGCAAAGGGGGTGAGACATCCAAAGGAGTCCTCATTTCAGCACAAGATTGACCCACTCACCTCCAGGTATTAAAATACATCCATTTCACTTTCAAACATTTCCTGCTTCAGATGGCAATTAGTACTGGGATCTAGACACAAAAAAATCACAAGCATCTGAAATACCCAGAATCGAGTACCAAGAGTCAAAACTGCGTCTTGAACCTATTTAAACAAATGCTAGCTCATCTACCTTAACTTCATGAACCACCGCACTGTGACCTTAAAGTACTGGAGAAGTTCAGAGTGACAGACACCACATAAAAGGACTCAGTGGCTGGAGTGTGTTGTCCCCAGTGCCTCTGCCATGGTCACCTGAAAGCTGTTGAGGAGGCTCTCTCAGGACCTCTGTAGTTGTGCCTGCCTTTCTAAAAGGGTCCACGGGGATTTCTTCTCCCCCTCCCTTTTTGACACAATAGAGGAGTGGCAATTAGGAAGCTGAAGTGCAATATCCTCCTGTCATGCAGGCAAGCAAACCCACATCTCCCAGGAAAAGCTTTAACCACAAGACTATAAACAATCAGGCTATAAACAATGCATGAGGGTGGCGTGGGAGTGGAGACATCCTCACTTTGAAAATAAGCCATTGTGCAGGCATCAGTTTTACATTCATCATGCTAGAGAGAGAGGGTGACAGGGAGCCGGACTGGGTGCCCAGCATCAGAGGGTGGCAGGGAGCAGGATTGAGTGCCCAGCATCAGGGAGACGGTGTCAGGTGGTAGGACTGGGTGCCCAGCATCAACAGCAGCTGCTGTTGGCTAAGGGACTTACCTACGGGACAGCCCGTGCCTCACACTTTGAGGAAAGAACTGTGTACACCAGATTAGAGCCAAGTTAGAGTTTTATGTGACAAAAAGAGAAAGATATTCCACATATCTTTTAGCAGAGCTTGATCCTTTTGGAAAGATACTTACATTTAGGACAAGGATTCAGCAGCAGATATTAAGTGCCTACAAGTACTCTACAGCATGGAGGCACATAAAGGTCAAGGTCCCATACAAATATGGCTAGCCTTAGGCAGCTGTGTTATACACTTCTAGCATGCTGGATTCCTCTTCTTTGTGCCAGGCCTACCTCCTACATTAAATCTAGCCTGATGTTTACTGTGCGCATGAGGTCAAGTGTCTGTAGGCAGACCTATTATAAACTGCTGAAGACATTACAGCTGACAAATTAGCTGCCTAACCCACTGTCTCCATATTGCAACATTATTGAAATTCACCCAGATACTTTTTAACTGTCCTGTAATTGGAATGTTATCTGGTATGAAGAACGTGGGAATGTTAGCAATCAAGACGTCTGCCACTGCAAAACTAAAAATATTAAATTGTCTGTGTTCTTCTGCACAAAGTAGGCTTGATTGAGTCTGCTCCCACCAAAAAATGGGCCTCATGCCATTGACTTCAAAGTGAGATCTGGGCTCAGATGTTTAGTGTGGGAACTGGATCAATTGTTTGACTTCCCAAAAGACCACAGAAGTCAGAAGTATCTGATAGACAGACTTGGTTAAAATAGACTAGTCTTAATCAAAATGTTTACACTGACAGGGTCATTGACAGGCCCACAGAATCACCTGTGCAACCTCACTAAATTTGGGGAAGGAAAAGACATGAAAATGAAAATAGCTATAAAATGTATCCTGTTATGATTACCTTTCTAGAAAAAAAAACAAAAAGTCAAAACTGAAGAAAAATCCACCAACAAACCAAAACTAAAAAGCCTGAACTGGCAGTTCAGTTGTGTACAATAGCCAAATGAAATAAAATACATCAATAGCAAACATCCAGGATGGTTTGCAATAATTAGAACAAATGCTAAACCTGTTTTAGATTGCTGACACACACATGTCCTTACCCAACACAGGCAGTAAGTGAATAGTTCAGAAGTGTACGGTGTGGGGAAGACTGATCCTAGCACAAGAGCATGGATGTAAATGTATAGAGTACTGCTGACAGCCTTTATAGCATCAGTGCCAGCACACTTGGCTGACTGGTGTTCCCTCATGACCTGTGGTTACCAGATGTGCAATAGTTGTCTCATGATAACCTTCCATCTCTGCCTTACAAACCGCTATTAATGATAAGTTTATTTTGAAAAGGTAGCTGATGGTATAGGAAACAGACAGGTTTCTCTTTTAGAATCAGCTAACCACATGCAGGTGTCTCTGCCAAGTGCCTTCTCCCTTTCACAAAAAATACATCTTATTCTTTCCTAGCACAGGAATCTTTTCATGTTTTCTGGTGTTTAAATATATATTAATTTTTCCCTTTTCTATTACTTGCTTACTTCCCCGTTATTTTTCCTCCATTGCCATCTACCAAGGTATTCTTCCCCCTCTAACCCTTTCAAGTCAGTACCCTACACCACTTCCATCTCAGCCCAGGGCCAAATGTTGGAGTAAAAATAAATCTTAGGCAAAGTCCCTTTTGTCACACAGGCAACAACGTTCGTTAACTCTCTTTCCAAGAAGTATGACAGTGCGTCTCAGGTACTGACTTAGTGTTCAGTGCAGCCAACTGTTGGACAGGCCTGAATCTAAGTGCAAGTTTCACTGACTTCTCCCCTTGGGTTTTGGTAATAGTGTACCAAAATCTGAAAGCCTTGAGTTTCTTTTCTTGCCTTAATTCCTTCAGAGTTCAGCACAAAGGTGGCCTCGGTCACTAATAAGAACCAGATGATAGGTTACTCTTTTTCAGTAAGGTCTTCATAAAAATGGCTGGAAAGTCTTTTCATAAAAGCCATCTAATATGTAGTGCCTAGTCCATAGATGCAGGCTACTGCAGCACTGCGTGGTTTGCAGGCTCTGATCTGACAGAATTCACATCATTTTGCAAGATTCATTCAAGGCCTCAGCTTGAATAAAATTTCCTTGGTAGGTGGATATTTTTTTTCTTGTGGTTTGGAATGAAAGACATTCAGCTCCATCTGGCTATGGTCATTCTTTTTGTCTTCTCATCTGGATAGTTTTTACAGCCCAGGACAATGTGGTAGTTACTTTTTACATTTTAGTACTATGAATCCACCAGCGCCTGAAGATCTCTCTCTTGCAACTTTTTTCCCTTTCCATGAACATCTGTACCTGCATACTCAGTAATGACAGTGCGTTTCCACAGGCAGAATACAAGCACATTCCAAAAAACGTAACTGAAAACACTGGAAAAAGCTTTTCTGAGCAAAGCTGTAATTTATGTAAATGAAACTTAAGAAGTAATTTTCCCTTTCCCTACTGATTAGTGTTTTTCTCTTGAAGCCTTCTAGCTTTGGGGCTTACATTCTGGTGTCAACATTCCGGGCTCTGAAAATAGCTGAATGGTCTCAGAGCTTCAGTCAGGAAAAAAACCAAATCCAAATGTCAACCTCACGCTTATTAAAACAATAAAATCAATGATAATGCGGAAATAAAGTGTTTGCAGATTGTTTGCTGTATTACATTACTAGTCTTAAACATAAGCCTTTAATGAAGAAATGCCACATTAATAGGGCATCAGGAACCACTGAGGGATCAAAATGATGCAAGCACTCCTGACACAGTCAAACCTTCCTTTAGAAAAGCAGCCAGTTTTCCCCAGTAGCTTAAATCTTGCAACCCTTCTCTTCACAACCCATCACAGGTTCCATAATAAGTATATACAACTAGCCACATAGCCACAGCAGTGGAGAGACTGTGAAAGCTGAAGGAAGAATTCAGTCTGTTGGGTGGGTTAAGTAGATGTCATGAAAACCTCACACAAAGGCTGTGGTTTTAGATGCCATAAATGATTTCTTCTACGAACAACAAAGTAGAGAATACACAAAAGGATGAAACAATTGAGTTCATCCTGAGATGTATGTGACTTAGTCTAATATGTAATTATTAAACTACACTAGAAACTTCATTAATGGAAATGTATTAGGAATAGCCAAAAGGTATGGAGACATATGACAACAGAGGCTTTGAATAAACATTCTATGAAGCCAAATAACCTTGAAAGGAACAATATAACATCAAGGTTAAACATCAGAGTAAATGAGGCTAATACAAGAGTCATGCCACGGAAATGGAAGCCTTGTCCAACTAAAATAAAAAGAAATTGGCCTGAGCTCTGGGAAGTTATGTCTAAAACCATAACAATGAAAACAGTATTCGAAAGAAGAAAAGCATGGACACTAGTAACAAAACTATATCTTCATTCTCTTTTGATCTACATGCTAGCTGGTGAGTTTTCATTTTCTAATAGATTTTAAGGTGCCTTGAAAACAGACAAGAGCATAATATGAAACAAATATTTAATTTGCATTGTTGTTCACTCTGTAAAGAAACTTCCATATTTTACAAAAAAATTCAGATTAGTTCAAAACTATCCTGACTGAAAGTACTGCAAGAGGAATTAACAATATTAGACATTGAACGACAGATGAAACCCAGGGTCAATACACGCAAAGAAATACACGCGAGCAAAACCAGATTTAATCATAGCTACAAAATGATGGGTTCTAAATTTGCTGTGACCATTTGACAGGTCTTCATCTACCCACAGGTATTGGATTACTGTATATAATCCTCTGAAAATATCAACTCCATAGTGAGGTTCAGTTAAAAGGCAAATAGATTAAGACAAAAATACTACTGAAGGACCAAGGAACATAGCAGTAAACATCTCTGTGCACCTCATTAATCTTCAGTGTACTCTCCCCTGAAAAGCATGTGCAGTTCTGGTTGCCCTGTATCAAAAAGGACACAGTAAAATGTAAAAGTGCAACAAAGATGACGAAAGGTAGCCAATGGTTTCTGTATGAGGAAGGACTTTTCTGTTTGGAAAAGAGAAACTAGCAGGGGGTATGATACAGGATCATAGGAAGATTCAGTTCAGAAGAGACCTGAGGAAGTCTCTAGTCTAACCACCTATTCAAATAGGGTGACCTCTGGGATTTATCCAGTTGGATCTTGAAAAACGTCTAAAGATGGAAACTGCACAGCCTCTCTGGGCAGCCTCCTACACTGCTCCACTGTCCTCATGGTATAAAAGTTTCTCCC